>JAZDUA010000114.1:1935000-2235000 GCA_038098605.1 Gryllus longicercus
TTGAGTGTGAGTGTGTGTGTGCGTGTGAGTGAGTGTGAGTGTGTGTGTGCGTGTGAGTGAGTGTGAGTGTGTGTGTGCGTGTGAGTGAGTGTGAGTGTGTGTGTGCGTGTGAGTGAGTGTGAGTGTGTGTGTGCGTGTGAGTGAGTGTGAGTGTGTGTGTGCGTGTGAGTGAGTGTGAGTGTGTGTGTGCGTGTGAGTGAGTGTGAGTGTGTGTGTGTGCGTGTGAGTGAGTGTGAGTGTGAGTGTGTGTGTGCGTGTGAGTGAGTGTGAGTGTGTGTGTGCGTGTGAGTGAGTGTGAGTGACGTTGGCATCTTGATACAGTTGAGCTATTACTACACTTACACAGAGGTACTGGTGAGGTACGTCACGTGGTGCACAACTCAGGCAATTGGGGGCAGGATGAAGACGCAGTTCACGCTTGGCAGAGATAGGTACTAATGATCGGCCCACACAGCGCATTTCCCAGAACGTCTGCCATGGAAAAATATCAGTTTTGGAAATCAGGATCATCGCCTTGTCCTCTGAGACACAAGTGCTTTGATTATGTTGGAAATCTGTGCTCAGCACTTGCCTAAGCGCCCAACGCTCAACCAAGTGCCCAGAGTCTACCACTTGTGTATGTGTGTGTGTGTGTGTGCAAAGAAAGCCACAATGCAAGCTTTTTGGCTCCAAAACTTCAATGTGATGTGTAAACTCAAATTAAAGCTTCAGTCTAGACCGAAAAATGGAGATTTGTTGCCAGTAGACAATTAATGTGATTAGTAACTGAAACCTGATAACTGAAAATGATTTAAATATGTATTTGAAACCAAGACGTGAAAGAAATATACTTACATTTTAGGCAATAAGAGGCATTTTAAAAGACAAATATATCTAAAAAGGCAATTACCACTAAACTACTAAAAAGACCAAAACAGGCAAAATAAAAATTTGGCAGAATGTTTAATTCTCCATAATTCGTAGACATATATTGAATGAATGAGTGAATAAATGAGCGTAGTGTGCCCCATAAAGAGCAAAGGCCTCCTGCAAGAGGGGAAGCTCTCGTAAAACTCATGTGGTTAGCTATTCCATTTAAGTAGGCCTATATACATATATTAATTGCCTTTAAATATTTTATTAGAATAAATTAAACATTTTCCTAAACATCTGATGTCTAAAGATCATGCATGAATATTAGTGAGTGCATGAAAAACAATTTGCAGCAACCTCTTAGAACAATAGGTAATGATAATAAATGGGAAAACAGTTTAAAAGTATTTTTGAGAGTGTCTAGCCTCATCTAAAACCAGTTTTCAGTGTTAAAAAGAATAATTTTTGGACTTTTCTAATTTTTTTGCAATATTTAATAATAAAAGGTTTCTTGAGTCATGTGTCATATTGATTTCAGTTCATAAGATTTTTACTAATAGAAAAGAAAAAAATAAAAAGAAAGGAAAAAAGAATTTTACAAATAGAGAAGAAAAGAAATAGAAAAGAAAAAGATTTTACGAATGGGAAAAAAAAAGTGCATACATATGGCTTATTTCTGATGGTACTTCAAACAGATTAAAGGAATTTATAAGATCACTTATTTATAACTTTGTAAACTCACATACCCATAATTTTAAATTAAAACTGCAAAGATTATATCAGCACCGAACCGAATGTAGATATACCTGATTTTTTATTTCGACTCATGCTAACAATAAATTTTGAATGTTTTGAATTGACTTTAATATTTTCCTTTTTTCTGTCTATTACCTTTTATTTCTGGTTCTTGACGCTGAGAAATTTTAGATCTTGAATCACATTGTTTTCCCATATAATTCACAGCCTTCTTTCTTCTGTGTTGTCAGAGGCTTCCAGGTTGTGATCTTTGTGACTATCTTTTTCCTTTCTCCAAAATATTCATTTATTTTAGTGGGGTCAAAAATACTTCTAAGAATTTATCTCTATTATTATATATTACTATCTCTTGCACCATTTATTTTCCTCAGGACCTATGAATCGCACCTATGTCCTGACGGTTTTTATAATTGTGGAGAATACCTACATTTTGAATCTTTTGGACAATATTTTCAAAGTAAAAATCCTCTTATACATGTAATACAGTATGTTCTGCTGCCTGCTGCTTATGTTTCTTTTATTACTTCTTTAAGCTGATTTCTTGTTTTTAAGATTGTGTGTAAGTATTTAAACAGTGTTTAGATTCACGTTTCAATATTTTCTTCATTATATTGTACATTATTTTCTTCCATGTTTTACATTTCATCCGTTCTGCATATTCCAATTACTATTAGTCAAGCTTTTAATCAGATTCTTCATTGAGTTGGAGAAATGTCTCTTTTAGATTGGAGATTCTTCTGTCTAATAATAAAACATTAGCTGCACATATAGTATAGTATATACCTGCTTTAATGATGTTGATATATTGCATTTTATATCCAATGTATTTATTATTGTCTATCACAAGTGTAAAAACTAAGATACATAATGGGTCACCTTATCTTTTGCCAGAGTTCATTGATAAACTTTCAGAGAGAGTATTGTTAAACTGTACTTATGCTTTTCTACGCATTATGGAAAGTTAAATTAAGTAGATGTATTTATTTAGCACTGAAAACTGCTTAGGCTATCAAAAATTGCTTTCCTGATGACTGAATTATTCCAAAGTCTGAAGTCACTGAAGAAAATGTGGATGTCAATATTAAATTTAAATCTTTTCTCATATACTTGTTTCACTATTTGCATGTTATCTACAATGGATCTCAAGTTTGTATATCATTTAGACACACTCACTTTTTTCTTCTTCTCATTTTTATTCTTCTTCATCTCCTCTTTTTCTTTTTTCATCACTGGCTCATTGATCAATTGGGCCTTGAAATATTTATTTTTCCTCTGGCATTGTAATACAGCACTTTCATTGCATTGGATTGCATTCATTCATTCTGGTAATAAGGTCATCCCATGTTAAGTTCTCTGTTTTGGAGAAGTGCTCTACATGACCATCTCGAATTTTTATGAAATTTTGTTTGCCTAGTCCCACAAGGAACATGATTCTTGGATATTGTGCAGCATGTTTTGAATTGAAGACTTGCCATATCTGCCATTTTCTATGGTACATTGGTTGTTTTTCTAACATGGTGGAGATATAAAAATGGTTAATAATATTTTTTTTGATACTAGAAAAAAGTTAATTACAAGCTGATTTTAGCACCAGTAGCTGACACTTGACATTTTTTGTTATATCCAATACTGACACTCCATGCATTGCATTGCATATCTGCCATTCCATTACAAAAGAGCCTGACATTTCTAAGAAGTTGTATATCATCATCATCATCATCATCGTCATCATCATCGTCATCATCATCGTCATCATCATAAAATGTTGATGTTTAGGCTTAACAGCCTGTTCCATTATTTGTGCAGTTTTCCTGGTAGTTAGTCTTCCAGGTGTTCCTGCTGTTGCCACTTCTTTTGTTGTCTTCCAACGACTCTGTTCCCTGCTGGTTTATATTTCCATATTAGTCTTGGCCATCCGTTATTGTTCTTTGTTTTAACGCATGTTGCCATTTTCTTTGAGAGTTTTTTATTTCCTCTACTAAGTCTTTAGTTTTTAGTTTCTTTGTAATGTTTTTGTTTCTCAGTCTGTCCCTTCGTGTAACTCCTACAAGTGTCTTAGTAAACTCCTATATGCTGCTTGTATTTTTTGTTTGTCTCTCTTTCATTATCTGTGTCTCAGAGCAGTACATCGCTATAGGTTTAGCTGTTATATTGTGAATTTTTAGTTTTGTTTTTGCATTCATGCCTCTCCCAAAACGTTGTTTAATTGTTCCAAAGTTTCTGTTGTATTTATACAATTTATTTTCTAAATCCTCCTGGGTATGGTTGAATACACTCACCATACTTCCAAGATGTGAAAATTTGTTGACTTGTTCCACCTTTGCTCCATTTATTACAATTTTGCTCTCTTCTGTTCTTTGCCTTGCAGTGTCATACCTTTTGTTTTTTGAACTGATATTTTCATAAAATATTTCTGTGCCTCTTTTGTCAGTTCAAAAACCGCTCTTTGTAGATCATCTTCAGAATCTGTTATGATTGGTTGATAGTCAGCATATAAGATTGCATCTATCTTTGTGTCTTTCCTGATTTCGATACCCTGTTTAATTTACTCCCTCCACTAAGTGGTTGATATATATGTTGAAGAGAGTAGGCGACAGACCTCATCCCTGTCTTAGGCCACTGCGGGTTGTTATTGTTGCAGACTTTCTCCCATCTCTTAACATTATTTTAATGTTGGAGCTTTCATATAAACTCTGGACTGCATTGAGTAATTTATTTGGAATTTTCTTCTCTTTCAGCATTTCAGTATGAAAATGTATTTAAAATCCCTAATCCAACATTATGATATTTAATGAAAATGCACATTTGTGGAAAAAATTTTATTTGTCGCAAATAACATTGGATAATGGTTATATTCCTTAAAATGCCAATTTCTGGATTGCTAAAAATGTCATAATCATTGATTTTCATTGGTGTACTGATAGTCTAAACAATCTCCTCTCTCGAATACTACCTGATGTCTTCATACCCCTTCTCATACCATTTCCAGTTAATCAATCTTTATTGTAGAAATATAAAATTCTTGTTCTTTTTCAACTTCAACCTGCCCAAGAAAATATTTATCTTCATATTTTATAATACCATAAGTTTCCTTCTGATTATTTCCCTGAACCTCTCTTTGTTTTTCATTTCTTATATTCTTTCTTTGTTTATTTCCAATTCTCTTTTCATTATCCAGCCTTTAATTTAACATTTTTTGCCAATTTCGACTAATAAGTAATTTTTTATCTTTTACCCTCATGTTTTAAGCATTTTTTTTTTGCTGATTTCATCGATTTTAATATTATTTGATTGGTACTTGCATCAAATAATATTTATGAGATGCAACAAATGTTCTCCACTGAATTCCTGAGTGGCCTATTCAATTTCTTCGCTCAGAAATTGTTAATTCAGCCGTTGTATGTAATCTAAGTTTCTCTAATACCTATTAGTGCCATTGTTGGTTCAGATGATTTCACAGACACACATATCCTGGTAAAGAACAGCTCAAACCAAAAGTTTGTAATCCAATTTTTGTATCAATGGGCAAAACTATTGATGCCAGGGGTCAGGATGTTGCTAATGTTATTGTTGGAACTTTTGACCCAGAAGCACAAGATATTCCTTTTAAAAACAGACTTTTTGCGAAATTATAAAAACTTATTTATATTTTTAATGTTGAATTATAATTTTTCAGTATTAAATGAATGTTAAATTGATATTAACTTCTAAGACATTGGTTGGAAATATGTATATTTAGATATGAATATAAACTTAATATTTGCGCTAATGTACATAATAGAAATTAATTCACTAAAATGAACTAAAAACCAATAAAATAAAACATAATTCCCCCAAAATCAGTGTAATTTGATCTGAACTGGTTTTGATCAAATTTTTTTTTCTATTTTTTTTTTCTTTCTTTCTTTTTTTTTTTTTTTTTTTTTTTTCTTTAAGGATATTTTTAAAATATTTCAGAGCATTTTATTGATCATTTTAGACATTGTTTTAGGTCATCAATATCCACCCCCAAGATCTATTTGCTCTCCTATTCACCTTTTCTTTTTGTTTTTTGTTCATGTACTTGCACATTTCAAGCTCCTTCTTTTGTTTTCTCTTTGCTTCTTCTTTCTTTTTTCCGTTTTTCTTTTCATAATACTTTTTGTAAGCACTTGATTTCATAATGAAGGGTTTGTGGACTCTTCTTGGTCTCTTAAATATAGAATTTTTCAGAACACTTCTATATAGTCTCTTAAGCAAGCAACTTTCTCTTTACCTAAAATTGAATCAATAAATTTCACAAGTGATATAACATTGCTCACCTGTAAATATTTATTCTTGCTATTTCTTTTTTCTTTTGATATTAAAGCTACAAATTTTCTCATATCAATGTTCTGAATGGTGTAAGGAAAAAGATCACTTGCTGTAAAACCACTGACAATGCACATTTTAAAATCAACACTATCCAGGATCTTTTTCAGGATTAGAGCAAAATGCTGTATCGTAAAACGGGGTGAATAGGATCACTTTTCTTGTTCAAAGACCAGTATCTTCTAAACCAATCGTGGTAAAGTGATGAAACAAAATCTATTTTATGGGTCTTGATCTGTAGTTTTTAATCCTATTTCTGATTTACTGTAAATTGTTAAAAGGGAATTATTATTTTTTTTAATGTCTCGATCCGATGGTCGAGGTGAATAGGATCAGCCATGTAATTTTCATTTCTTAATGTGTTGAGACGCTCGTTAAGTGAATAGGATCACTTAATTTTTTAAAAAAAATGTTTGCAAAAGAGGAAACTGAAATACAAATCCTATTGCAATTATTTTATGTATAGAAAGTTACAAAATTAATGTTAAAAAATAAACAGGCAAAATCATACAACTTATTCTAAGTGCAAATTCTCAACAAGAAATGTGTGTTGTCCCTTTTGATTTTGGAGCCTTTTATTCTTCTCTCGACTTGAACAGAAGCCACTTCACATATATCATCTACATCTGGGTAAACAAAAACAGTTGTTTTCTTTCCAACCCTCTTTTGGAGGCACTTCACTGTTAGTAGGGATTTAGAGGCGGTGACAATTTTCCCTATGAATCTCCTGTTTTGCTTGTTCGTTTCAAATTTAACTATGAGAAAGCCACCAGGATGCAGTTCATAAGGGACAAATGTCTCAGATTCTGTAATGTTGCTTGTGCTGGCGCCTGTGTTCTCTTGCAGTCTAGAATTATTGCTGAAAGGCAATGATGAGTTTTGATCAGGATCTTCATCAGATTCTTTTTCATCAATTTTAGGATCTTCATAAGATTAGTTTCCATCAATTTTAGGATCTTCATCAGATCCGTTTTCATCAATTTTGGGCAAATCTTCTAAAAAACACTTTTTCCAGCATATACAGGAACCTAGATCGCCGTTGTCTCACAGGCATTTCATCGCTCCCTCTCAACTCTTGCAACAGCTGAATTAGGGCTTGGTCAACATCCCCTACATTTATGGGTTCTTCATAACTCTCAACACCAGGGACCCTGCTTATTACTTTATTTGGATTGAATGGTATGATACCACATTTTTCAAATTCAGCCTTAATATTGCTCTCAGCATTTTCTGCTAGTGCCATCACATGGCTTGCTTGAATTCACCTTGCTCCTCTTTACGTAAGCTTTTCCATGAGAGTCAGAGATATAATTTTGAGGCATTCAAACTATCCTGTAAGTTTAAACAAACACACAGTTCAAATAGATTATACACAACAGTCAGAAAGTATAATTCACCCATCTGCAAGTCTGATTATAGTCATTTTCCTCTGATCCCATTCACCCCGTATCTTTAGAAAGTGTGTTCATTAAAATAAAAAATATTAATATTGAGAAATTTATTTAACATTCACCAAAATCGGAGGAGCGACTGAATTTCTCAGTAGAAGCATGCTCTTTGATAATAGAGAAATCAAGTGCACATTCCACAGTGAACAAAGTTTTAAAACCTTTGTAAACATGGAATTCCCGATCCACATGTGGTCAGCACGCTGGAAGTCAAGTTCAACACAATTGTAACACAAAATGGCCCTCAGTGCACTCCACGAGGGCGGAACTGGTGATTGGCGCTATGATTTGCCACTTTTATTTCTATTCTGTGTAATTTTACGCTTTTAAAGATTTTGCCAGATTTGATCCTATTCACCCCAGTGATCCTGTTCACCCCGTTTTACGGTATTTCTGTGTGACAAGATTCATTACGTTTTTTTCAATGGTCTAGTGCACTTCTCCAAGACATTGTAAGAGGATGGAATATAGCACCATCTAAAAATGGTGTAAAATGAGTAAAGTTGGGTGGAAACCACACAAACTGGAACACAATTCTGGAACTTGTAATGTGAGTTGAGAAACATGACTACCCACAAAGAAAATAACTGGGAGTTGGATTTCTTTTTCTTTTATTTGTGGTATACACAGATTTGCCATGAATTAAAAAAGTGTAGGTGCACTCATCCATCCTGACTCGATTCCTCAACTGCCCACCCGGTACAAGATTTGTGATAAACGCTGGGACCCTTTGTATTTAAAAATAATCATTGGAGGAAGGACATGCTCTGTGGGTTGACTGTTATCATTACTGTGATGCATTCATTTTCATCATTCCCAATTTTTTGTACACATCTTTCTCCCCATTTAGCAAGAACCTTACCACGGGGTAAGAAAAATGCAGTTCCACCTGCATTATATAACCAATGTGGGTCAGAAAAAACCTGTTTTAGGTTATTTTCTTCCAAATGTTTACCAACTTCTTGAAACCATGAAACTATTTTATCTTCAGTAACAGTGCATTTTGATGCAGTTAATGTTTCTGGAATTCATTGAGAAATATTCAAATGTCTTTGTGGAAATAAATATTAACTTTTTGCCAGGTTTGCCATCATTGAATGGGGTCTCCAGATTCAAATTTACAAAAAAGGTTTTCAAACAATTTCTATCAACTGAATTATGGTGCTGGGGAAACCACACCTTTGTCTCTCTAGTATCTATTTTAATAAAAATTGCTTTAAATACTGCTTCATCTAGTATACAGGAAGAATTTTTAACTGGATATTTTCCAGAATGCATGTAAATCAAAGATTTTTAGGAACTTTGTAATATTTACTAGCACTTATCACCGGCATTACTTTTTGCACTGCTTTGACAGCTTGAAGCATTTGATTTTCTTCATATTTTTAAATCGTCTTCTTTCTCTCCTTCTCCATACTAATGAAAAGAGCAAAAGATTAAAGGAAAAAGATTAGAAAGAACATCAGAGATCTGACAGCAGTGTATTCATATACTGGAAGCTGACAGTTTCTGCCCCAATACCTGTCAGGAGTATCAGTTACTAGAACAATACAATTATTTACATTGAATAAAAGATGAGATATTAGTGAAATTAACGCTAGTCCAAAAATTCTCATATATTTAATAATATTTTTCTGCTTCGTAATCTTCAGAGCCTAGCACTCCATGTTGGCAACTAGGAAAACTTCATAATATCTACCCAGTAGCTGACATCCCCCTTCTTAACCATTATATTGCAAGAGAGAGATTGGAAAACAATTAAAAGCTATTTTGATGTTTAATTCAATTTGTAGAACTATTAGAGAGTAAATAAGTAGGATCTACAAGGAGTTAAACAAGAAATCAGTGGTGCATGTAGAAGCGAGGGCAATGAGGGTCACTTTTTGTGTTTTTAATATAAATCAGTACCAATTGCTCCAATGGCTCAAGAACAATTATGTGCTGTTATATCTCATATTAGTTAATAAGCTTATGTTTTCCTCACAAAAATTATTGAAAAATACATTAGAACCCTCTCACATATCAAATTTCCAAATATTTGTATTTGACCCCACGTATGGGTAATGGAAGTCACTAAAGAAATATGAAGGAAAATGAACACCTTTGTACTTCAAATAGTATTTATTTTGTTTTCAATAATTGTAGGAATCTAATGTGATGTGACTTCCAAGATTGTCCAAGATTAGCAGCACTGGCTCCTGGACATTTGGTCAAGTATGGCTTTTAAAGTGTTGGAGCCATTTGATAAATTCTTCATCCATCCAGCCATCTTAACATGTATAAATAGCACCAGGGGCCTATTTAAACTAAGAGCAGCAGACACTCTGGCCCTTTCAAAAAGAAGGGAGGAATGAAGTCACCTGTTGCATTCACGGAGCATAAATGGTGGTTGTTGTTACTCTTTCCCCAGACATGACTACTTTTATTCCTTTTTGAACCTTTGAGGCAATAATTTTCTGAGTTTCTAAAATCATAGTAAGTCCTACTTCATCTATAATAAAAATTTTGTTAGGAGTAAATCACCTGTAAACTTTGTATCTTGATTAAATTTGTATTGTAGTTTCAAAGTATCAGCAAATTAAAAAAAAACTAATTTTAACTCTAAGACCGTAACTCCATAAAACATATTTGCGAGCTTCTGAAATATTATTCATATTAGCAATTTCTTTCTGGTAATATTTTTGCATTTCATATGAGATCATTCTGCTGTTTTAGGACAATCACCTCATAACTTTTGGAAGGCCATTGAATATTTCACTGTTCCTCATTTACCTCGAATCTCTCAATAAATTCAAGCTTCCGGGAAATGACCCAATGAAAGGTGTGTGTTTGGTAAAAGAAATGGCAAAACATCTCGTCAAATCAAAAAAATTATGATTATCAATAACATTCATTCCCAAATTTAGAGTAAATGACAAATTACAAAATTAAACTACAGAGTACCACTGGATAAAATGGTAAAAATTTCCCTAACACCAAATGACATGTGAATAGTTAAACTACGTCTCTAACTTAAAAATTACATTTTTAAAAGGATTCTTAGCCCCCCCCTCCCTCCTACCACCACTCACTCTATAGCCAAAAACATGTTTTTTAAAAATTTTGTTGAGTCAACTTAACTTCATTTTATCTTATTGAAAAATAAGAAATAGTTTGTTTTTAGAAAAACATTTTATTTTATAAGAAACTAGTTTGCTGAGAGGTGATGAATAAGTGAACATGTGTGAAAATGAAGGGAAACGAGTTTGACCCAGATTTACAAGAACTATTTTACTGAGTTAGAACGCCTGTACAGATACAAAAAATCTCAAAAGTTCCTCTCAAAACACCTGTTGTGATTTTTTCTAATTTTTTCAATTGCTGAGTCTTAGTTAATAAATAAAAACTAAGACATCTGTAGTTGTTTCAGACTAAAGAGAAGGTTGTCTTTTCTCATACCTCAGTGTTTATTCTTGCATATATAAAAATAAGTATATACAATCTGGTGTGAAAACTCTGCACTTTGTAAATAAGAATTGTTTGAAACCTGAAAATAGATTTCAAGTGGTACCCAACTACGAGCATGGACTGACCAACTACGCCCTGAACTGTGTTACAGTATTATAGGCCCAGGACTGTGTAACAGAAACCATTTGACTATTGCTGATCATTGAGATTAAAGTGCACAAAATATCAGTGTCTTTAGTTTTATCGTGGAAGAAAATTTTGATATTTTTCCTTCAATTTAATTATATATTGATTTCAGCTTCTTCACTTTTCTGACCACCCATGATATATAGTGGAAGCACCCAAAAGAACTAAGTCCATAAAATATTAAAAGGAAGTTCAAAAATATCTTATTTTGCAGAATACTGCCTAAGAATATAATCCAATCTGTTCCCCTTCATTTCCTCATGTTCCCCACCTATTCTTCACCCATCTTCGAATTGTCCCTCATTATTTCCCTATCTAGCCCCACATGTTCCCTACCCATCCCCCAAAACACGAGATCTGTCAGAACTAACCTGTCCTAAAAAAAAAAGTCGAGTTCCAACGAGACATGCAAATCACTTTAAAAGGCCTGGCATCCATCGCTTCCAAGTTATGTGTGATTATAATGTGAGTTGTAATAATCTATGTTGTAGGTCATAGTCTGCAAACTTCTATTTTTTCTTCTGAAATTAGTTGGATGTAGGACAGATGTAATTTTCTATCCATAAGTAGCAGGGTTTTGTGTCCATGGTTTCTTATAAACTGCCAAAAATATCATCTTTCCTTAACGTATGATATACAAAGGATTATAAAGCTTTAAAAAAAACGATAATTAATAACTGAATTCCAAGGTAAAAAAATTACTGGGTGCTACACCAATGTATACATATGTATAATAAACACTAAAGTAAATATACAGAACAGTTGCAGTCATTTTCAATGTGAATGTTAAAAATCATAACTGATTTACAGGTAGGAAAAGTGTAAAAATAGTTTTTATTTATTTATCTGCAGCCCAGCAATTGAAATCTGAAAAAAAATCATATCGGTGTTTTGAGAGGAAGTTTTGAGATTTTTTCCATGCCTATTCCAGGGTTTTAAGACACTAAACATTTTTTTTCATTTGTCTTCAAAGATATTTTTTTGCATTTGAATTGGATGTCAAGAAGATATCAAATAATATTTTTCTGATAATATAACTATTTTCTTATTTTTCATATTTTTTCCAGTTAAAAAATGTTAAGTTGGAAAAAAAAACAACCTTGCTTTTGGCTGTAGAGGGCTGGTAGTGGTGAGAGGGGGGCTAAGAAACCTTTTAAAAATCTTATTTTTTGATAGAGTGATAGTTTAACTACTCATATGTCATATGGTTTTAGGGAACTATTTACCATCTTATGTAGGGGTGCTTTGCTTGTTTATTGGGCTCTGTTGAGAATATGAAATAATTATTCATCGCAGTAAAATTATTCTTAATTCTAAGAAAGTTACTGTAAGTATAGAGTATGTTTTATCACTGGAGGATGCGGTGTTTTTCCCAGCTGGAGGGTGATATCCAGCGCCGATTTACCCGTCGGCTTGCGGGACATTTCCCTAACGAGGTATCTCCTAATAGCGGGGCTCGGTCCCTGCCGGGTCAAGCTCCCGACTGGTCTCCCGCTGTGTGTTGGTGTAGTGCATGTACGTGTGTATGTATTAGTAAGTAAAGGACAAGGAAGAAAGAATAAGAAAAGATCGCGCGCGGTTCTTGGCAAGTTTGTTAGGGTACTGCTCCGGCATTCGCCTGGTGTTAATCGGAGAAATCACGGAAAAGTACTGACCAGAGGAGCTGGCCGCTAAAATGGTCCGCCAGACAGCGGTAGAATTCGATCTGACATTCTAGCTAGTGTCGAAAATTCTGCCTCCGTCTCCCTATGACTTCCCGGTCAGAGGCACTGCGGTGACATCAGTTGATGCCCTGAGCTATCTCAGCGGGTTTCTCTAAAATTGATATTCCTCGATCGATCTGAACGAATCGTGTCCTTGGGAGTTTGAAAAGGATATTTTGATTTTCGGGGGTAATTTCCATGAAGCCTCAACATTTTGAAAATGATCTCCAAATGTTTCCAAATTTCTTTATTAAACTTTGTCCTCGGATAGCGTAAATAAATATTAAAATGGGGTGGGTCTCATTTCCATTGAAATCACCAATTTTCGAAAGTTGCAAAATAGCAAAATTTTCGCCGTCTTCCTACCACTAGTGTACAATATTAAAGATAAGAGATTTTTTCCAAATGAAATCTGTTCAAAGAGATGTCTTGAAATAAGGTCGTATACAATTTTCCCAAAATACGAGTAGTTTGCGTAATTTTACATGAAATATAGGCAGTTTTTATACAATTATTTTCACAAATACGGCTCCAAAAGTTTTCTTTAAATTTTCTTCTCGCAGGTATCAAAACGTAAAAAGTGATACTGGTTCCATTTACGGCGAAGTCGGTTCGATTTTCAAAAATTGGAAAAAAATAGCATTTTTTAAGTACACTATTGAAGACAGATTTTTGTCTTAAATGAAATGGTTCTAGAAAATCATATCTTTAAAAAAAGGTCGTATAATAAAAAAAACGAGTAATTTTCGCGAAAGGACTGTTTGCATGTAAAGCAATTTATAAAACTGGTGGTGTTACAAAAGCACATTATCTACCGCAGTATTCATACTACTACATAAAAAGCAAACATTTCTTCCCGCACCAAGAGTTATACTCAGGTCCTCCGAGTTAGCTGACCGTGAGCTCTACTCTACTTCTACGCTGCGTGCTACCAACTCGGGTCGACACAACGCTTAAAAATGCAATCACCTCAACTCAATATTTCCAACGCACATTTTCGAAAATTTAGAGAGATCAATGAAAATATGACATATACCTTCCTTTAAGCGTCCCTTGTTTAATACTTGGGAAAAAATTGAAGAAAACAATAAGACCAATTTTTGAGAAAATGTTCTTTTTATAATTTGCATTAATTTTTACCAAATTTTTCGTGACAAATACTCATTTCTTGGCACAAAAATTGCCCTTTTTATAGAGCTGATTACAGATTTTGTTTAAGGCAAAATTCTCTATCTTCAGTTTTCTAGTTTTGAAATGTTAACTTTTTGAAATTTTCAAAAATACTTAAATAATACAAATCCTTAATTACATACGAGGAGAAAATTTAGTGAAAAAAAATTTTAGCGCGCTGTTGAGAAAATATTTTAAGAAATTGCATAAATTTCATTCTCAAATTACGCGAAATCTACTAATTTTTTCAAAAAAGTGTATATGACCTTTTTAAAGAGCTAATAATTTAGAACAGACTTTATGGCAAAAATCGCTCTCTTCAGTTGTGTAGTTTAGAAATGTTACCTTTTTGCAATTTCTACTGGTTTAAAAAATGTACATAACGTTTTCTTAAAGAGCCAATATTTTAGAACAGATTCTATAGCAAAAATCGCTATCTTCAATTTTGTAATTTTGAAATGTTAACTTTTTGCAATTTTCGACGAATTGGAGAGTTCGCAGAAAATGGGACTCGCACCATATTTTTTTACCTTCCCTTGATACATACGAAGAGAACATTTTAAGGAAAAAATTGGAGTGTTTTTGAGAAAAAATTGTTTAAAAAAATTTAAAATTCCCTATATTTCGCGCAAAATTACACGAACGCTACTCAGATGTGCGGAAAATTGTTCGTGATTTTATTTCATGATCTGTCTTTAAAGAACAGATTACATAAAGGAAAAAATCTCTATCTTGAATAATGTAGTTGTAGCACGCACGACACTAAAAAAAATGCGCTTTTGCAATTTTTGTAAACAGGGATTTCAACGAACATGAGACCTGAACCATTCTCTTTATCACAAATATTTATTTCTTAATCTAACACACACACACACACACACACACACACACACACACACATATATATATATATATATATATATATATATATATGTGTGTGTGTGTGTGTGTGTGTGTGTGTGTGTGTGTGTTACATGTGCTCACACTTTATGGGCTGGGGCTCCAGCTTGTCGTCTGGTGTTGTTGCAGGTCATTTCTGTTGTTCCGCAGCTAGCTTCCTGTGGCACGGAGTGGAGGAGGGCGCCTCTGCGGACTCTGTCCCGCGCTGTTGGTACTCACGCGGAGCCAGGTGTATATTGCCGGTGTGCGTGTAGTAGCATGCCGCACTGACATCAATGGCCCCAGTGATTATTCTTTCTCTTAAGGCTTTTATCTTGTGGCCGTCTGCAACTTTCTTTAGTGCGTCGTCACTAGCCGCACACCATTCTCCCAGTGCCCCTACCACAAGCGGGAGTATTTCGGCGCTATGGTAACCGACGGTAATGAGGTGGTCGCGGGTGGCTTCGTATTTTTGGCCCTTTTCTTCTAACTTCTTTTCAAGTTTACCCTCTCGTGCGTCAGACACCGCGAGTGCCATTCTGCCCCTCGCGAGTACGAGATCAGGGCGATTGCTGCCCACCACTGCCTGATTCTCCCGGAGCACCTGCCACCCCGCTGCAATGGCTGATTCTTTGTTAATGGCCCCGATGTTGTTATGTCGAACTTCATATTGGTGACAGGTAGCGGCACTCCGTGGTAACGTGACCAATGTTCTCGGATGCTTATTGCCCGTTGTTCCACGTACATTTCGACATACACACATGTTCCACGTACATACACAACTTTTGGTCTCGTTACCTGGGCAGCAGTTGAGAGCTGGGGAGGAGTTTATCCTGGCAGGAAACAGAAACTTATAGGTGGGAATTTTCATGTTCCGGCCAGGATGTAGAAATTAAGTAGATTCCTTTCCCAACCCCTTGCAATATGCCTCGGGTGAGCCGTTCCAGCCAGCGCTGGGAGTGTGCCCTATGGAAAGCCTCACGTAGGCGTCTCACCAGCGATGACCGGTCCTTGGCGCTCAATGTCACTCTATCCGCTCCTCCATTCCCCTCCTCCGTGTTGGTCCCCAGTCAGCAGGTGACTGCATCACCGCAAGTAGTGGCGGGGTCTCTGAGGGCACCACCATCCCCGGCGGTGCTGCTGCAGCCCGGTCGGGTCGAGAAGGTTCGGGGGTGGGACTCCACACCGGCGGCGCCGCCCGCACTCGCTCCTATGGTTGGTATCAGCTCCGTGTCAACGGCCTCGACAGGAGAGGGCATGGTAGGGGTCGCTCCTTCTCGCGGCTCCGCTGTGCTGCGCCCAGTCGGGCCCAGAGACGGTTTCGTCGTTTCGTACGCAGGTAGGGGGAAGGTGTGAGGATGTGTGATGTCAGGAGTGTGGGCGTTCCCGATTTCTGTGAATTTCTATTCTATTTTTAAGCGTTTGGATGCCTGCCTTGCCCACGACAAGAATGTAAGCGGCCCATAGCTGCGTTTTGTTCTTTCATTGTTTAGGTAGCGTAGGAGGGAAGTTATGCCTGGCTCACTTTCAAGGCAGTTCGCCACTTCCTCGTCTGCGTCATGTAGCGCTGCTTCTCTGGTGTTAGTATCTCGGCAAGTCAATATTTTGAAGCGTTCTTTACGCTCTCTAAGGACAAAGTTGGATAAAAAAATTGGTAGCATTTCTAAGAAAATTTTCAAATTTTTGAGGCTTCATGAAAAGCCTCGACGAGTTCGTACAGATCGATCGACGAATATCAATTTAGGAGAAAATCGGCTAAACAATTTAGACGCTAGTGTTGACCACAGACAAAAAGAAAGAAAGACAGACGTTTGGCCGTCGATCGATTTTTCGGTATCAAGGATCCACAGAAGATGGATTTTGGCTACACCACGTGTAGAGGAAGTAATTTACTGTATATAGCAACAAGATTTATCAACTTTTTCGTTACTAGTGCCCGGCAATACGTTTTACTACCGGTAATTCACCGTTTTCTGACGAACATTTACATAACTTTCTCTTTTTATGAAGTAAGTGCGAGAAAGTAAAACTTAACCTCTCCTGTGCACGGTTTCTTGAACTTTCGGATCACTGCTCTAACTCACAAACATAATTATTTGAATTAGGAATAAATATCTTCCGTCAAGAACAAATCCAATAATGCTAACTTTTTACTTTTTCATTTAATCCTCCGACTACTTGCGTTGTATTGAAAAAGAATCGTAATGCCGCAGCGAAAATTAAAATTTTTACAACATTAACGTGTTTTGTGTGTCCCTGAGGAAGAAAAAGTTAATAATTCTCTCTCCTTCATGTAGCAAATGATATTCACTAACACGTTAATGTCGTCAGAACCAACGGTTTGTGAGTCTCTGATACCAAAATAGTTATTTTCGGCAAAACGTGTTTGTTTCCGTCTGTGAAAATCACTAGCACCGAAACTGTTCACAGGATTTTCTCCTAAATTGAAATTCTCCGATGGATGTGGCTGGTCTAGAGACTCGAGGCCCTGCGAGTTTGAAGAGAATCGTAGTTTTGGGGATCCCGTACATAATACCTCAACATTTTGAAATTTTTACAAGTCTTAAAATTTGTACATTATATTTTTATTAGATGTACTTAATTTGCAAACTGTTACAAACTCAAGTTTAAATCATTTTTAGTTCTACTAATCATATAAACTTTCTTCTGGTAACAAATCTCCATTGTTTGTTTCGACTGAAGCTGTCATTTCGGTTTGCTGGTCACTGAATTTTTGGAACAGAAAACTTGCATTGTGGCTTCAGATTTCTTTTTTCGCATTTCTTTGCACAAATAAAATAAAATTAAAAAAAGGTGGTCTCTGGGCACTTGGTTGAGCGGTGGTCGCTTACGTGAGCAATGAGCACCGATTGCGACGCAATCAAAACACTGGTGTCTCAGAGGGCAAGGCGATGATCCCCACTTCCGACATTGATATCTTTCCATGCCAGATGTTTTTCTGGGAAGTGCGCAGAGTAAGCCCATATTTGCCGGGCATGAGATGAATCTTCATTTTGCCCGCAGTTGCCTGAGCTGTGCACCACGCGAAGTACTTCATCAGTGCCTATGTGTAGTAACCTTCTGTGTAGATTCCAAAGTCTCTCACTCACTAATGATTCATTAATAGTCTATTCTTTCATGTTATATTGTTTATTGATATTGGCTAATTTTAGATACAGGTGCAGTGAAATATATTCCTGTTTTTTCCCTCCAATTTTTAGTTTTTAATGCCTCTTTCGGTGCCTATTTAAACAATTTTTAGTGCCTTTTTAGGCACCTAAGACGTAAGTTTTTAGTGCATTAACATCCGATGTCTACTCAAAACACTGGCTAACTTCTCAAAACGTTTTCGTTTTGTGCTTATCATACGCGGGTTTTCTTGCAGGCTCCCGGTCTCTTTCGCTTCAAGGCGCTCGCAGGCAGTCACCAGCCGGCCACCGGCGCCAGTCGGCGAGCCCTCAGCCCGTAGGGGGGATTGATGGGCGCCGCTGCGGGAGCATACGAGCGTACGAAGAGGGAGCGGAGTTCGTACGCGACCGGCCCACTACACATCTGTAGCGTTTATGTTTATGCCAGTTTATAGTAGTTTTTTAGTCTTATGGCTTTTAGGCCGTCCGTATATAATTACGTTGTGGTTAATTTGTTGATTTTACTGCTGCCCTAAGGTTGGCAGATGCCTGTACATTACTGTCATTTACCGTAGCGATGTTTGTTACATGATATAAGCTTCATTGAAGGAACAAAGTTTTAAATACCATAAGAATTTGATAAAATATGGGACTGTGAAATAACGAGAAAAAAGATTCTAGGATTGAAAATCCATAATAAAAAAATTATGTCCACAGTTGCCGTAAAGATTGGATCAGTTTATTGTTAATAGTGCTAATCAGAAAGTCACGATAGTAAATACTGCCGAATACTGCAACAGAGTCTGACGGTGTACCATTACACACGAAGTTGTGGTTTTACTGATCTACGTAACTGAGCTAGTTTCTTATCCAGACATTTATTCCGAGAAGAAGGGACAAAATCACTCAAAAAATTCATTTATCTAAATCATTCAAATATGACCCAAAACATGTGCTTTTCCTTCGTACTTTTAGGGAATGTGATATATTCACCCAATATAGACAATAGAAGGTAATATTCTGCAGTCTTTATCGGCAACAATGAGTTTTGTCTGAAATATTCTGTTAAATCAGACAAAAGATACAGCAGAACATATTACTGAAGCAGGGAACTCTTTTTGTCGGTATATAAAGAGATGAACATGAGAGCACTGGACGGTCTTTGCTACCAAGTATTTTCAAAGTCGGTGAAAAAATTACGCTTTCTCTTGCCATAAATTCACTTACACGTGATGGAGCCCGCTAACATGGAGGTCGCACCTACAACCAAGTCACGTTTAGAAAGACAAAATATTGCTGAGGATTGGGGATGGACGTTTAGCACACTCGGGACCGATTAAAATAATACGAAATGCTCCTTAATAACCGTTACCACAAATAATAAAATGGCGTGCTGAGGCATGTAGGTGCAGAAAATCTGGACTGAAGTGCTTTTCTCTAGGGAGTCATAGTTCTGAACATGCATGTGACATTTCCCCTAAAACTGATGAGGCGTAAACATCCTGGCCCACTGTGCGCGCTCAGTGCGCATTACTCGGGGAATGTGCATTGCGGGTTGCAGCATTGCGGATTGCATTGCAATTTTGTTTGAAAATGTCTCTTCCCACTCACACCTCTGGGGATGTCTTACTCTCACAGTATTCTTTTTTCAATTATAATTCAATAGTAATAGTGTTAACCATGTTTTGTTGAAATTACATTGTTCCTGCTTTGAAACGCTAATTTGGAACATGGACACATACGTAAACACATATTTTTTTTTGTATATTAATATTTTTGACAATGGAGGCATATAAGGCAATTCGGCATATGAGGCAATGTTTACACCGACGGTGATATAAATAACTGTATTACGTGTAATAATTATTGCAGGGTCAGTAGGGGTTAATGTGATACAACAAAAAAATTGGACTTATGGGATGCGGTTTAAAAATTGTTATTTACTGAAATACAAAAGTAACAAAAATAGAAAAATAATAGGAAAAATATTCTATTGGAACTGAAAATGTTACAGGTGGGGCTAATTTGATACACACTTTTGCTTTTTTTAGAGTTGAGGTAGGTTTTAAGTTTTTTTTACTTCGTACACGCCTTTAGTACCGAAAGGCACATATTCAGTATTTATGCCACGTGCTTGCTACAAACGGTGTAGAAGATGGACTGGACTCCATAGGCGGCGTAGATAGATGGGACGAACATGTGGCCGTAATAAAAGTCGTGGTAAAAAATGGCATCGGCAGTTACGGAGCTTCCCTTTGAATTCATCAGTAAACAATACATGATTTTAGTACATATTTACACCCAGAGGCAAGGAAGGACCTCTGGACATGTTAGCTTTCACAAAAGAAATTGCGCAAACATATCCTGATATTTCGTAAGCAAAACTATGCATATCGAACTCTTTCGCCGAGAGGATTCATAACTGTAGAAAAGAAAGTTCCCAAATATATCAAGTATGATTAAAATATGACTTCTTAGTGAAATGAGATAAGCAGACGAAAATGCAAATGTAACAATACTATGTTCGAAATGTAATGAATGTTGCATTACATGCAAGATGTTTTGCACTTTTTCATGTGAAGTAACTGTTAATTTTATTACCTTGGGTACCATTTTCTATATTGTTTTATAAATTGCCACTTGGAAAACTCATAATTTGATTTTTATTCGGCAATGTTTGCCCTCTCATTTAACATTGCTCGATTTTGGAACAGTGAATTAGGAGAGGGTCATTAACCACATTTCGGTACATTTCTAAATTCGTTTTATTTTACTCTGCTAAGGCATATCAAATTATTAGAACGACATTTTATTTTATTTTCCGAGCTTGGGCTTAGATGAGTTAATAAAACCTGCACCACAAAGAATATTATTTTAATGTAATTGACAGTCAACTCTCCACTTAAAACGCATATAATGACATACGAAGTGGATAGAGTGTAAAATATATTTTTATTTTTTTCATACAATTATTGACCGTATCTCCTAATAATGTATTCATCCCTATTGGAGCGTAAAGAAAAACCGAAGTTTTCGGACGCGAGCTGACTAAAATGGAGGAAGTGCTTGTTCTATAGCACGCATCTGGATTGCGGCCCTACACTGTTCAGGGAGCTTCACTCTCGGGGACACGTTCAAAGATGACTGGCCGTCCTGCGAACTCCATTTCCACATTTATATGCATTGAAAAGTAGCTGGGTGACGGGGCTTAATCGAGGCAGCGCCGTCTGCGTCTGGATATGCATATGCATATGCATGAGGGGCTCGCTGGTGGTCATCTCCCGGACGTACTTAAGCCTTCGCGAGTGATCGTGGCAATTGCAACCTTAATAAAGAATCCATTTCCAGCTGGAGATTGAGGATACACTCTACTGCCTACTGTGAGTTCATCCAGTACACACCCGGAAGAATGTATGAGTATAACGAACGTTAATTTGTTTTTATCGGATTTTATCTTGGTTCTGGTGGAGACTAGTGACTTGAAAAGATGGCGGTTCACAGAAGTAAACCGCAGTGATTCACAAAAAATGTGTCTCAGTGGGCTTCATTAACAATCTCAGACGTCCGCGAGTCTCTGCAGATGTTGAAGAGCAGCAAAGAACTCTCCGACCATTTAACGGGAAAGGTGGTGCTCACGCGTCACGAAATAAATAAAGAGTTGCATTTTATTATATTTTGCCACGTAAACAATGTATTACTATTACAATCTTTATGTTTCCTATTTCAACGCTTGTTCACATTTAAATTGTCACAACGTATGAGAAAATCGAAATCTCTAGAAACTACCATGTTTTACTTTCTCCCTACGGAGTAGAAAGAATGCTATGCAATGCTTCGCGAAAAAAACAGCGAATTTTCGGCAGAAAACTCTTGTTAGAGGTCACTGGTAACGAAAAAATGGATAAATCTATTTGCTAAATTTGGAAAAAAACTTTTATTACGTGATGTAGTTAGAATCCATGTTTCGTAGGTCCTTGATACAGAAAAATCGAGTGTTGGCAAAACGTCTGTCCGTCCATTCGTCTGTTCAGCCGATTTTCTCCAAACTTGACATTCGTCTATCGATCTGGCTGATGTTGTGGCTCCTTGAATTTAACACAAATATTTTATTTTTGGGGGTACTTCACAATAAGCCCCTGAAACATTTTCCACATTTTCCCAAAAAAATGGCTCCTTCGTTTTTGGTTCAATTTTGTTCTTGGATGGTGTGAAGGACGTTTAAGAGAATGGCGCAGGTCTCACTAAAAACTAATATTTTGAAAATTGCGAAAGTTCAAACGTTTTTCGGAGTTTTACAACAACTAAAATTCTAAAGATAGATTTTTCCCGTGATGAAATCTTTCCTTAACGATAGGTTTTGAAATAAGGTCATTAAAATTTTCGAAAATTTGAGTACTTTTCATGTAATTTTCTGTGAAAATACGGGGGAGAAAATACGTGCTCTTTTAGCATCACTAGTGTTTTAAGAGAGGGTACTTCGTTTACGAACAATAAAGAAACGCATATCGACGTATTTTTAGATAATTCGAAATTGTTTTTTCTCATTTAATTGAGTTTGTTTTGCGGGAAGAAAGGTCCCTTTAGCCCTTCGCCATGCTTTGCACCTGGTGCAAGAGATGAAAGTAGCAGCTCGCAATGTGTATTTTGGGTGCCAAAAATCTTTCCACTAAATTCTATCTAAAAAAAGAAAGGAAAGAAAAGAAAACATGATACGTATTATGATTACATGGTACATGATGGCTAGTTACTCTCACTTTGCTAGCAATTGCGCATACGCTCTTTACTTTTTTCTCTGCTAACATTAGTTTTGTTTCCTTTTTATACTACGTTATTTCTGTGAGAATGATCGATGTTCTACGATGTTCAGTGAGAATGTTTTGAATAATGATAATATTTCAAAAAATGGGTACAAATAATATCTTTTACATACTGTAATGCTTGAGTAATTTGCGATAGCATATCTGAGCCTACTGAAATAAAAATCGAAGTTTTTTATTACCTGTGTCCGTTATGATCTACCAGATATTTGTGGTTGCGGTAGTAAAAATTCAACCGCTTTATGGCGCTAATGGCTCTATCTTTTTCGATTTTCATAGATTTATTTTTTTGGAAAAGTGAATTTATACAACCCTTTCGCCTTTTATAAACATTTGATAATATGATAATTTAAATTTTCTTCAACACACACTGCACAATAAAATTGGTGTCTGTTTGATCGCCATCTGTATTTTTGCAGATGATCATCGTCATATACTGATCTTCGTCATATACTGATCTTCGTCATTCCATAATTAAGGCTAAATGCACCGAAAAATACTTGTAGGAAAATTCAATAGATCGCAGCACTATCACAGGGGAATTTACTTTTCTCATTACGTCTGAACCAATGGCTCGATTTTCGATCTGTAAACGGCATTTGACGCCTTTTTAAAATAGAATTTACCCTACGATGACCTTTTTCCAAAAATCTAGCAAAAACGCGAATTTGAAATTAGTTCTCAAACTTCCGAGATCAAATTAAAAAATGTGGGCTTATAGCGCGATGGCGACATGCTTCCTGAATCCAACGCCGTGACAATCATGCAAATCGGACGAATAGGAGCGTTGTAAAGTGAAGTTTACGAAAACACCTCGCCCCCCTTCCCCTTCTGCGCCGTTGCGTCACCCACCCGGTTGTTGTGGGCCCACTGTCAGCGCGGCGGCTCGGCTAGGCCCGGCGGTGTGCAGCCAGCCCCGACGGAGGAGGCGAGACTTGCGGCACACGCAAGCCACACACTCGGTTTATGCGTTCGTCACTTTGCATCTCAATCTATTTTTCCACGGATATCAAACTAGAGATTTTATACTACTATTACCTTAGGAATCGCGAAGGACACGTAAGAGAATGGTGCAGGTCTCATGTTCGTTGAAACGGATCTTTTGTCGACCATCTTGTTCGCTCGCCGTAGTAGCCCTCCCAAGTTAGGTCATTGTGTATCTGTAGTGTCCTTGTAGTACGAACAAGCGACTGAATTTACTTTTCAGAGGAAAAAGAATAAGTGAGCTACGAAATTTGGGGCTAATTCTATTTGTGTGCTTTCATAAATAAAAAGCTCCCTGACCAATAAATCGGATTCTCAGAATTGATTGTTGGAATTGAAAATTGAAAAAATCATTACCTTTATTGAATTTACTGGTTTTCAATTGCAGTTTTTTATAAAGTTCTTACAAGAACGCAATGAACTATAGATTTCTTGTAGTTTGTTCCATATTACTGTGTAGGTCTGCAAATAGGTAACATTCTCTGAAAAAATGTGAATTAACATTTAACAAAACATGTTAATTTACGTAAAAAATATTGTATTGATCATAAATGTTTAAGAGTTAATACAATTATTAACATATTCAAACAAAAACATAAAATACTTCAATATTCATGCCACAACTTCATCAGTATTGTTTAAGTGCGTTTTGATAAAAGTGGATTGTCTCTGGTGTCAACACTATTAATGTGTAATATTGAAACAAATTAAAAAAAATGTAATTAAAGTAAGTAAATTTGTGAATTTTGTACCATACCTTCTCTTTTTCTGCCTTTGAACTTATCATTGAAAGTGTTCATACTTTTTCTATGCAAATTACAAGCTGCACAAGTCGCCTTAGACTGTTTTAATTAGCGCCATTTGCCAATGTATTCGCAGGTAGAAATGAAAGTGTTTACAATGTATGTGGATGTGTTCGACTGCATCCCGAACCTCTCAGCTCCCAGCGAATGTGTTTGATCGGCATCTGCATTCATTTACTCGGAACGAACATACCGAGCGAACGTTCGCTCGAGTGTTCCCTTTCCACCGGCCGAGCGATCGAAGAATGTTCGTTCGGAAGCGTTCGCTCGCGCAGTGTAACAGCACCTTTATGTTGTACAATTTGTAATGGGTTTTACAAAAAATGACTGAGATGTGTTAATTCGGAGAGAAATTGCTATTTAATAGTAGTTTATGCAATTAGTTTATAATGTTAAGCTTTATTGCATGAGTAAATGTTTTGAAAACGAGCAACTTTGGAAGCGAGTTTTCAAATTTGTACGAATGTAATAAAGCAACATTATAAACGAGTTGCATACTAAATTGTTATGTGTAACAGCGTTATACATTTATAAGATTCTTCTTCTTCTTATCTTCAAGTATTTAGGCATAATGCCTGTTACGCCGCTTAGTTTTGGTCCCTCCAGCGCATTCTTGGACGTCCTATATTCCTTTTTCCTTTCGGCTGATAATTTGCCACTTGTTTAGGAATTCTGTCGTTGTTCATTCGCAACATGTGATCTTGCCATGAGAGTCTGTAGTTGGTAACTTTCTCTACAAGACTTTCTACATTTAGCTCGTTTCGGATTTGTATGTTTCTTTGTCTGTCCAAAAGGCTATATCCCGCTACCGCCCTAAGGAATCTCATTTCCGCTGCCTGCAGTCTTGATATATCCTTATTTGTCATTGTCCACACTTCACTCCCGTATAAGCAGGTTGGTATTGACATAACTTTGTAAAATTTAATGAGAGTGTCTCTTCTCACTTTTGAACTCAGTGTTCTTCTTATAGTTCCATTCATTTGATTGAATCTTTCTATTTTCTTATTTATGTCGATTTCGCCATAGAATGATATGTCTGCTCCCAAGAATGTGAAGTGTTGTATTTGCTCTACTGTTTTATTATTTACTACAATTTTTGAGCGTATCGGGTATCGACCTTGGAATGCCATCACTTTCGTTTTGGTGTCTGATATTTCAAGATTATATTCTGTCATTATCCGCTGCAGTTCATATGTTGCTTTTTGTAATATATCTTCTCCTTCTGCTATTATTGCTTGGTCATCTGCAAAAAGTATTGTCCATAATTTTGATGTAGTTAGGTCTAGGCTATAAAATTTTAATCTGCTCTTCCACTCACGAAGAGCTTCGTCTATGTAGATATTAAACAGTAGCGGTGAAAGACTACATCCTTGTCGTAGGCCTTGGTCCACTTCCGCTTTTCGGTCTGGTTTCCAAGTAATACATATTTCAGATTTATTATACATATTTTCAATTACAAGGATAAGATGTTCGGGGATTCCTTTCTTTCTTAGTATTTCAAAGAGGGTATGCCTGGCTACAGTGTCAAAAGCTTTCTTGTAATCTACAAACAAGATGTGGGTTTCCTTGTTATATTCTCTGTGTTTCTCTAAAATTTGTTTTAAGATGAAGATATTGTCTGTGCAGGACCTTCCTTGACGAAAGCCACTTTGTTCTTCCATCAACACTGTTTCTGCAATTTTCCTTAGTCTAGTGGTCACAATTTTTGAATATATCTTATAAGCAACGTTTAGAAGACTTATACCTCTGTAGTTGTCACATATTGATCGGTCTCCCTTTTTGAAAATAGGTAGCACTACGGCGAGTTTCCATTCGGTTGGTATTTTTCTTCTATTCCAGCATAGGTTGAAGAAGTGGAGAAGCCTTATTTTAAATTCTTCAGTTGCACATTTAAGCATTTCTGCCTTTATGCCATCACTGCCACTAGCTTTTCTATTTCTCATTTTACTTAGTGCCTCTTCCAGTTCTTCCCTTTCTATCTGATCTACGCTGTCTTCAATGAGGTTTTCATTTTTGTCTTCCTTCTTATTATTATCCCTCGCATTCTTATTTGTCCATAAGTTCCTGTAGTAAGAAAGCCATTCATCTGGCTTAATTATTTGTATATCTGCTATGTCCTTCTCTTGTCTGTTAAGATGTCTCATAATTTTATATGCTGTTTTCTGCCGTCCATGTATGTCATTTTCGATATCAGCTATATATTTATCCCATGAATCCTGTTGGGCTTTTCTTGTTAGGTACCTGACGTGGTTGGAAATTGTGGTGTATTCCTTCTTATTTTGTGAGGATTTGTTAGATAGATATCTCAGATATAGTTTCTTTTTCTCGTTAACAGCTTCTTCGATTTCTTCATTCCATATTTTAAGCCCTTTCTTCTTCGTTCTCTTTGAAGTAGAGCCTAGTGTTTCATATGCTGCTACTTCAATTATAGTTTTCAAATTCCTCCACTCTTCTTCCACATCATTACTAATTTCAATTGTTTTATTATGTTGGTTCAGACGTTGTTGGTACATCAGTTTGACAGATTCTTTATTTAGTAGATATACTTTCCAGGTTTTTTGGGTAGGACAGGTTTGGCTGTTTTTGATTTTAACCCATCTCTTCAATAATTTTAGCTTTCCAAGAAGTGCGAAGTGATCACTATCTATATCGTAGCTTCTATAAGCTCTTACATCTGTAAAGAGTTTGCTTATTTTATCGTTTGCCATGATGTAGTCAATAGTACTAATTTGACCACGTGCTGCCCATGTCATCTTGTGAATACGTTTATGCTTATAGAAAGTGTTCATTATTTTCATATTGTTAAAACATGCAAAATCTCTTAGTTTGCGTCCATTTTTATTCAGAGTATCTTCGTTATTGGGGCCAATTATCTTATCCATAGATGCATTTCCAATTCTGGCATTGAGGTCTCCACATATGACAATATAATCATTTTTATTTATTTCGTCGAGAGTTTTTTGTAGGCAGTTGTAAAATTCCTCTGTAGCCAAGGTTTTCCCCTCTTCTGGTGCGTATACACAGATGAAGCATATATACCCTCTATCTACTTTAGTCCGCAGTGTGATAATTCTGTCTGATATCCAACAGTAAGAGTGAATTCGGTTTTTCCATCTTCTGCTTACTAGGATTGCAACTCCTGATGCTGCTCTTTCATTGATATCAACACCACTGTATATAAGGGCATAATCATCTAAATCCATTGAGCCTTTAGCTTTCTTTTTTGTTTCTGTTAACATGGCTATATCCACTTCTTTTTCTTTCATTATATTAATTAGGCGTTGCTCTTTTCCTTTCAACGATCTAACATTCCAAGTCATTATTTGTAAATGTTCCGCTAAGCCGTAATCATGTCCTTTCCGTTGCCTTGTCGTATATGGGGCGTCCGGTTGTAATTGCTGCGGTCTGTGAGAAGTTGATTTTTCGCCTGATAGGGTTTCTAGCCCATATGCAGGTTAGTTTGGTGATGGGTATGCCATCTCACTGCCTCCAAACTTGCAGGGCAGTTTTTCGGGTTGCTCGCCCTAGATGCATTGCCTTCCACGGCTTTTGAGTTGCATCTACCCAGGACGTCTTCACCATCTTTTCCATGCTAACGATGTTCATGCATGGTTCTTCTAGCAATTTCTTCTCGAAATCCTCTTCTTGGCGTTGAGGTCCCCTTCTGGAGTACTTTTTCGTCTCACCCCTATCCCTTGACCTGTCCGGCAAGGGAGGCCCTACCAGTAGCTACGCTACCGCCGGCATAGCTCTCGGGGTCATTTATAAGATAATGAAACTTAATTTTGCGAAAGAAACAATTTCCCTGTGATGACTCGGGTATTTGACATCGTGCGAGTCAACGGTGGTCGACTGTTCCGTCTAGTTCTACCTCCCCCCGATTCTCTCGCTACGATTGGCTGAATGTGTGATGACGCAATCATTCGTGACAAAATCTAATACGTCATCATTTGTGCCGTAAAATGTCCGATTATGAACGATTTCTTGCAACAGAAAAGGTTCTTATATAATGCTGGGATACAAAAAATAGTGTTATGTAACCGTTACTAAGCACTAAGGGCGAGAAAGTATGTGCTGTTTAGCACCACTAGTTCTGTGTGGAAAGGGTCACACATTATTGCAGAATAAGTCTCATTCATCAATATAACCAAATAACAAAATTCTTAAATAATGATTTCATTTCACATTTATCGGATTGAACGAATTATAATTTTACCTCCACACCAAACATTTTGAAAACAATTTCAATATTGCCTTACGAGAGGACGTTTATTGCACTTCAGAAAGGTAGTCGCGGACTCGGCACATCTTGCGATGACCATGCAAACTAGTGATGCTACAGAATGGCACAGAGTTTCCCATATTAGTTTTCTATTTCCTTTGGTCTCCTCGGTTAGCTATTCGAACTTGCCACATATTCTTGCCTGCTGCCATCTATCGCCGCCCAAATTACTTTTTTTGACATTTTCTTAATTTTTCGGTTTCCTAATTGTAGAGTGGAAACATTATTTTAAGACGGTTTTAAAAAACTGGCGTTTGTAAATTCGATATTTGAGGTTCTTTTTCACAGAAAATTTTTGAGTTTTCGAAAAACTTCATTTCAAGTGATTTAAAGTACTTTAACTCACAAATATTATAGTCTTACTGAAAATGAGCATATCAACGGCGTGAGAGATCTTTAAAAAAATTAAATTCGGGTAATTTTTGAAAAAACATTAAAAAATGACCCTGAAATTAACTTGTCGTGTTAAACAGTGCCATTAGCACTATCCGTTCGAAATGTTTGAAAAAAAAAATTTGGAGCGGTTTTTGAGAAAATGGCGTGTGAGCGTTTCTGAAAATGCGAAGTTTTGAGCTAGTTTTCACAGAAAACGGTAGAGGTTTCGAGGAACTTTATGACATTATTTAAAGCACATGTACTCATAAATAAAATATGAACAATTTGCCGCTAATATAAATATTAATCACATGAGAGGCAAGTTAAAAATATTGCATTTGTGTAATTAAAGAAACAACAAAAGAGCAATATGGCGTTAATGCCATCTTATAGAATACACTTACCACTATCTCTACCAAAAGTTTGAACAAACATTTGGAGCTATTTTTGAGAAAATCTTGTTTATGTAATATTTTAATATTGTACATATTGTACGCAATATTGCGGGAAAAATACTAATATTTTTAATAAAATGTTCATGGCCTTGATGAAAGAATTCACTATGGAGAATAAATTTTATTTGAAGAAAAAAATTCTATCATCAATTTTGTAGTTGTAGGAAGACAACGAAAAAATTACTTCTGAATTTTTCGAAAATTCAGAGATAACCCTGAAAATTGGACTATGTCACCTTTATAATTCTGTTACTCTATTCTGACAAGAAATTTAAACAAAATAATTGGAGCCGTTTATGAGAAAATTTTGAAAATGTTCGGGGGCTTTATGTAAAGCGACCCCAAATTTTGTTTTTCAAAATCTCGAAGATTCGATTCGAGCCAGATCGACACGGGTTTCTTCAATTTGGAAAAAATCCTACTCATTGTTTAGACACTAGTGGTGTTCATAGACACTACACAGACGGACGTTTTGAAAAAAGAAACCTTTTTCGATATCTGGGGGCCCCAAAACCTGTATTTCCGTCGAAATCGATTTTCCGCAGCATTACATAACTTTCCTTATACTAAGTATATTACTCTGTATATACGTATGTATACGGCAAAGTAAACATTAAATTCGCATGTGAAATAAATTTGATTTGAAAATTTGAGCAGAATTTGCTGTATTTGAAATACTTAGATAATGTTTCCAAGATTTTGATGAATGGCAGTAGCGGAATAAGAAGGTAAATAATGTCCATTGTTGTAGGCTAACAGCATGGGAAAATATTTTGGTCCAAGAAACGCTCAGATTTCCACATTTTCAGCTTTTACCAATCTACCCATCCTTAAATCTCCGAAACTATTAGTCAGATTGGAGTCTGGTTTGCACCATTCTATTTCTCGTAAAGTGTTTTACCTATACACGAAATTTCAGAAGGAAGCGTGGAAATTAATATTTTTCCAATTTTGTCTCGTAATTCTTGTACTTTGTATTCAATCATTGATGCTCCGTTTGTTTCTCGTCTATCTCCGAAACTATTAGTCAAATTGGATTTTTATTTGCACCATTCAATTTCTCGTAATTTTTTCTACCTATACACGGAATTTCAGAAGGAAGCGCCGACATTAATATACAAAGAAAACACAACAAATATTTACAATGTATTTACACCTTACATCCTAGCTCTAATAGACCTGCTATCCCCTGATCGCGGGAGCAATCCCAACCCGATTGATGATCGGTTTCAAATGTGGCACTCGCCACTCCTACATCTGAAGCGCGCCCAAAGCCAAGCTTCCGTGACCGGTTTTCACACTGGGACACAGTCCGTACAGGCGTACCAACTGATGGTTTGCCTCGATCGCAGGAGCGATCTTACCCGATTGAGAATCGGCGTGAGTCGTGGCACTCAACCACTCCTCACCTTGGAGCACGCACACAGCATCGCTCCCACGTGACCGCAGTCACCCAAGGACACAAAAGTCCTCCACAGGCACACAAGTGACTTGCCTCGCGAGCCCTGCTCGCCGCTGCACCGTTGTGGCGCCAAGTTTTTGTGCAACTGCACGAGGTTCTCTCACTGTCTCTAGAACCCACCCACTGCCTCTGTGCACTCCCTTATATACTCGAGACTCACGTGACCTGCTACGTCACGCCGCCCCGCAGCGCCCTTTGGTTGCCATTGGGTTTGGGTCTCCGTTCCTTAAGACCGGATGATCCCAAAGCCTCGTGTCTCCCTTTGCCGCATGCTGGCTTTTAGGAAAAACCTCCTGTGGCGAGGCGGTATCCTGTTACTCCCTTACCTTACCACGCGGAAAACCTCCTGGAAAAACCTCCTGTGGCGAGGCGGTATCCTGTTAATCCCTTACCACGCGTCCCCAAATAGCTGCCACAAGATTCGTTTGCTAGTACGTTGCACTATTATTCAGATTGGAGTTTTCATTGCATCATTCAATTTCTCGTAAAGTGTTCTACCTATACACTGAATTTCATAAGGTTTCATAAGGCCTAGTCGCTCACAGTTTATGGCGAGCGTGTGGGGTTAGCCGGTAGTGCTGGCGATGCGGTGTTACCCCTGCACGCCAGCTTCAGTGAGCGGGGTCAGGAATGGCCTCGGTTACCATGAAAATTCTCTCGCTGCGCCTAGTGCTTGTCCTCGTCCAGCCGTTTTCTTCCCCACGTCATCTTCCGGCCTTCGTCCTCATTCAGTCGTCTTCTTCCTCCAGGCTGTGTTCCGGTCTTCGTCCTCGTCCTCAGCAACACCACTCTTCAAGTCACCAAGCGCTTCCTCAGGATTATAGCTTTCGTGAAGTTAATGCACAGTTCTTGCGCACAGACTCTACACTGACCGCCGTTAACAAAGTGGATAACCGACGCTAATAGTCGTTAACAATGGGACATGATCTCAAATTATATTTATTCGCCTCTTCTCTTAAACTCACAAAACTTTCGTGTGAAACAAATTTAGAGTTCTCGCAACTGCTGCATACTTCAACACTTCCTTTAAAAATCTACTACTTTTCAGCGCGACGACTGCCTCGACGGTACCTACTTAAATGTTCACACTCCTCGCTGCATACCATCGTGTCGTTGCCAAGATTAGAAGAACGAGCCGACTCGTTCCGGCCGCTCGCTGGACTTTCCGCCCCTACCTTCTCGCCTGATGATGTAGATGTTGCCTCTCTTCCTTCCCCTTAGGTCTACGATTATTCCATGACGCTTATTGCTTTATGCGGGATAATTTAAAATCGTCTTCACATGTGTGGGCCCTATAAACCCATTTAAGGCTGCTCTCTCTCTCTCTCTCTCTCTCTCTCTCTCTCTCTCTCTCTCTATATATATATATATATATATATATATTCTAACCCGTCATTTCCCCAGTAACTATCTACCTTGAACGGCGGTACCGTTGAGCAGTAGCGGGTTATCAAGATTTGCTCGTGAAGCGAGCTTAAATATTCGGGACGCAGGATCTTTGGGTGCGAGAAAGGTCTGAACCCTCGTCACAAAAAACATTGCAATAGTTAAACATTGCTTTTAACCCGCTTCGTCTTTACAACACACACACACAAATGAATTAACACATATAATTTACACCAAAAATTGAGACTCTGAAATGATTGCCCTAATCTCCACTGCGAATTCCCTTGGAAAACTAAATATATCTAAATCTATGCTATTCTTTACATTGCACACGAAACCAAAATTTTCAATTTACAATCTACTGCTTCAAAATATCACATGCAAAGAAAAAGAATGTGTGCAAGTGCACCACTCTCATTTACACTTTAACAGTGGCTGGAAATAACAGAATAACAAATGTCCTATGTAGAATATTTTATGCAGGCAATGGTGCATCAAAATGTCTCCTACTATGATACTGCAATTTGTTGCCACCCGTGTCCTCAATTTCTTAACACTTTCCTATACTAATTTTTCCCTGCCGACGTGAATTTGACCTATTTCTCGCGCCCTAACCGTTACCTCATGGACTTTCCACTTTTGGCCTTGGGGGTCGTGCGCTGGTCTCTGCGTCGACGTCGCTCGGTCCCAGCTTCTGCGTCGCAAAGAGACGGGATTCGCCTCTGCCGTCTACATTGTCTTCTTGCGTCCTCTTCCGGTCTTCGTCCTAGTCGTTCCGTCTTCTTCCTCGTGCGCCTGGGTCCTCGGCCTCTTCTTCCTCCTCGTCTGCTACCGGCGCCTCTGACCACGCCCACGTTGCGAAAATGTCCCTTGCACTTCACCGAATACTCGTGCAAGTTCCTCGCTCGTTGCTACTTCTACTTTGCTAAACCAGAGCTTTCAATACTTCTCTCACAACGGGTAACTTTTACTTCCCGTGTTGTTAATTGAAGGAATACTTTACTGAATCTGCACTATCTTGCGGATGACTGACTAGAACGTCTGTTCGACGCCGAATACTCCTATCTAGTAGTCGTTGCCGTGGCGAACAATATCTGAGCTAATGTTAACGAACAGCTGCTCGGCGAGCGGTGGCAAAAGATCTGCTAGTTCGGCGAGCGGTGGCAAAAGAGAAGAGGTGCTTACTCGCCGTGTGGTGGCAAGAGAAGAGCTGCTTACTCGGCGAGTGGTGGCAAGAGAGAGCTCCCGCTTGCGGGTTCGCGTATATATCGCCCGACGCCTGGGGAAATTGCAGTGGTGGGATTGCTTCCCCTCTCTCAACCCTCCACGAGGAAAACGTTGCTCGCTAGTTCGCCACCGTCTAGTACGGGCAACGGATACCAAGCCGCGCGTTTAAGAGCCTCTGCTTCGCCGAGCCTGCTATCCTCGCTGCCTGTGGGTGTTCACACATACTAGGCGGTGGCGTTATGGGGATTGCACAATCCCATGACGTCACAATATATATATATATATATATATATATATATATATATATATATAGAGAGAGAGAGAGAGAGAGAGAGAGAGAGAGAGAGAGAGAGAGAGAGAGAACTGCACATGAGTGCAATAAGAAGCCGTTCTTTAATTCTGGTGAGATAGCTTCATGTTTGGTAAGTGTCAGATTTTATGACTTCTGCGATCAGATTCAAAATTTTATCAAAACTGTTATTGGTAATTCTAGTAAATATAGAAGCGTTTCTCGTCCTTTGTAGTATCAAGATATGAAATTATCCGTACTTTTTCCTTTGTAGGTCAAAATCATGGAACCCTCTTCTTCGTTTCCTAAAGATATATTAACAATTTAATGGAAATGGTAGATAAAGAAAGTAAAAGCACCGTACTACATGTGCTCAGAGAACGTACTACAAGTATTGGCATTTTCTATCCCATGCATAATTAGAAGTGAGCGCGTTTTGTAGTCATAATTGACTCAGCGGTGTGGACGGACCCGCGAATTTCGTCGCCGCGTCTATCGCGCCGCACCCGCGAATCTTCCGCGCCGGTTTGTGGGGGCATTAAGTTAGGTACACTTTCTTAAGGTTGGAAAACGGTTCTGACATGATGAAAAAAATTGACATGAGATTCGCATTCTGGGGCCTAACTTATACAATCTAGAATTTATTACTAGAGAGCAATTACTATCTACATTTTTAATGTGTATCGATTGTTATATCTGGACAATTCACTAGTACTGGTACTAGGAAATTTGGCAAGGATTCAAAACAATTTATGGACCAACAACATATCGTGGCGTCGTAAACACGAGTGCCCAAACCGTTAGGTCGGTTAAATTCTGCTGCAGGCAGAGGCATGCACGTTGCAGGGAGATAAAGGCTTAGCCCTGACACGCCCAGTATTTGCGCTCTGGCAGCTGACGCAGACAGCGTGGCAGAGCCAAAAATATCTTTAGCGATTTGCTATAGTGCGAGTCTTGGGGAAGGCATCTCCAAGGAAGCTACCTGGCGAGCACCGCTCGCCGACAGCAGGCGAGACCCCCTGGATAACTTGTGTGGTGGGGGTACTTGTCCCAACTATTTAACGCGGCGCCATCTGCGCTCGCGGTCTCATTCAGTTTGGATGTCCTGCGTGTAAGATCCAGACGATCTCGGGTGCTGTAGGCACGCGGTCCTCCGGTTTTAATTTTGGCGTCAGGCCTTGTGACGGTAACAGTCACGGGACGGAAGTCCGACAGCGCGCATCACGCGTCGCTTTTCTGCGGTAAGGCAGGGTTACTGGGGAAGAAAAGGTTGCCGGAGGTTTCATTTCAAGCATTTGATGTAACTTGTTTTTAATTTGTTAATATACTTCGTATATACCTTTTATTTGATATTATTGTCTTATTCCACTACGTCACAATACGTAGTTTACAGCTTGCATTGAAATTGGAATGACTTCTCCCTTCCAGTTGCAGTGGCTATGACATGATCTAAAATATGGGATTAGAGTATGTACCTAGAGGCACCCCTGTAGTCACCAAGACACCTTGTTTAAGGTGCATAATTGTCTTCACAGTTATATGTATTTTTGTGAATAATCCACAAATTACTCTTAAACTATTTTAAGTGATTAACCATGGATTATCTACCACGGGGTTGATTGCTATGGAAATGTGTTCTCATTTTTTTTACATTTTCGATAAAAGGAGAGGATAAGCCAAATTTCCGCATTTTCCAAAACGACCCCCCGATCTGGAAACGATAAAAATACATTTAAAAAGCATTCTTAAATGACTATTACAAAAACGGTATTCGGCAGAGAAAGGATTTTAAAAATGAATATCGACAGCTGCTGCGGGATGCCTTCCTGCCCCTTGGTGCCTTCTAGTCGCGCTTCCACAACCCTGAAATAACCAACCATATCCTGCTGTTTTTGAGAAAATGTTCAACGTGTTGGTCGTTTTTTATAAAATTTTGTAAAAGTTCAGGCTTCATGTAAAGTACCCTCGAAACTCAAAATATCCGTTTCAAACTTGCAAAACCTCGAGTTCGTTTAGATCAATAGGGGGAATATCAATTTGAGAGAAAATCGGCTGAACGGTTTCGGCGCGAGCGTTGGCCACAGGCGGACGGAGACTTTTTGCCGTCAACCACTTTTCGGTAACAAGGACGCACATTACATGGATTTTCACTACACCACGTGTTTAATGTAGTACGGGAAGTAATTTACTATACATAGGAACATAATGTGTCCTCTCTTTCGTTACTAGGGCCTGACAGTAAGAGTTTTTCTGTCGAGAATTCGCCGTTTTCCAGCGCACGATTACAATACTTTATTCTTACGAAGTAAGGGCGAGAAATTATTGAAAGGGCTTCTGAGCAATGTTAGTATTTACCATAGCGTCTCATTTTGAATAGTACGCACAGAAAGCTATGCGTCGAATACTGTTAGAAGCGAAGTTTCTATTTTATTTTATTTAACACACATCGGTGATCACTAGGGCACACAATTTATTATAATACACGAGCAAATATGCGTATACCGTGTGGCCCTCCTAAGCTGTTCCCTTCAATTTTCTCCTGAACCGTTGCAGATACTGAGATGCGGTTTTCACTAAAACTTCTATATGCAAGGGACTCATATGGTCATCCATAATATTATTCTATTACATTTTTATTGCAGAGATATTGACCCAAATTCGATTTTTTAAATGGAACCCTGTAGATTTTTTTTGCTAATCATAACAAGCGTGAAGAGACGAGTTCATAAATATGCATATCGCCGTATGATAAATGACAAAATTTTCGAGAAATTAAGAGTTTTAAAGACGCACGCCGACTGCTGGTTTCTGTTATCTGAACGAGAAATTCCGGGTGAAATGAGGCGTGGCCATTCCCTTCCGTTGCGTCCGCCGAGTAAAGTGGGAAAACTGGAGATGCGTCGAAGTGACGTAAGAAGGGTAGGTGAAATAAAAGGGCGGTGGAGTGGGGATACGCACGTCCCGGTTGGATGCACGTATGGCGTAGTCCCATGATTGCCGATTCCTGAAAAAAACCCAACAACAACAATAATAACAATAACAACAATAACAACAATAATAATAATACAAAAATAATAATAATAATAACAATAGCAATAATAACAATAATAATAACAATAATAATAACAATAATAATAACAATAATAATAACAATAATAATAACAATAATAATAACAATAATAATAACAATAATAATAACAATAATAATAACAATAATAACAATAATCGAGCGAAGTGGCTCAGTGCTTAGCGCGCTAACTTAACAGTCGGCGAGATGCACGGATTTGATCCCCGGGCCGGCCATCCTGACCGGGCTTTTCGTGGTCATACAGGCGAATGCTGGGATGGTTCAAAAATGCCACGACCACCTATTGTCATCATCATCATCATCATCATCATCATCATCCTATCACGTAATAATTCATAATTCAAGGCTTAACAACTTTGTCTTACCAAGGGCTACAGCCGAAAAGCCGATCCCCAAATAACACACGTTAATTTCTCTCCGGGATAGAATATGACTGGGCCTCGGAGAAAACGTGTAGCGTGACCAGAAATGGTCGATACGCAAATAATAACAATAGCAATAATAATAATAATAATAATAATAATAATAATAATAATAAATTTCCTAAAGCTATCCATGAACCTCATGCTGAAACAGTCCTCGCTGCAATGGCTATCAGACCCAGAGACAGAGGGATTTATAATGGCAATCCAAGATAGAGAATGCCGAACTAGGAACTACAAGAAACAGTGCATGAATATGCATGTTGTTGACAAATGCAGGAAATGCGGCACCAGTGGTGAAACAATCGAACATATAATGGCTGGATGTACTGCCCTTGCTGACAGCGCGTACTTAGGGAGACACAACCAACTAGCTAAGATTGTCCATTAACGAATGGCTCTCAATCATGGAATGTTAAATAGTGGAGCTCCTCCGTATTATAAGTACAGCCCAGCACCTGAAATGGCAGCAAATAATACCATCATGTAGTGGGACAGACCCATAATAACAGATAAAACTGTGGCCTTCAATGGACCAGATATAGTTTTGATTTACCGGACAAGAAAGAAGCTATGCTTGTTGATATTGCCGAACCGTTGACACACAACCTAAAGAAAACAGAGGCTGAGAAAATTACCAAGTATGAAGATTTTGCTCTGGAAATAAAACAAATGTGGAAACTACAGAGTGGCTATTTCGGCTGAAGGTGTAGTAACAAACAATTTCAGAAAAATCTAAAAAAATGGGATTACCTCAACGAATTCTAAATTACGGACAGAAAGCAGAGACCCTGCACGCATGTCGTATAGTTCGCAAGTTCTTGAACAAATGAGGCCCCCATATCGGTCTTGGGGGTCAGAGTGAAATCTCTCTCCCCAATGACCGATCTCTTTCCCTGAAGTGGCAGGCATGGGCAAATTGAACCCAGCACAAGCTGCTGAGAAAGAATAATAATAATAATAATAATAATAATAATTATTATTATTATTATTATTATTATTATTATTATTATTATTATTATTATTATTATTATTATTATTATTATTATTATTATTATTATTATTATTAATACGGTCTCGTGAAGCAGACGGTTGAGGCGGCAGTTGTCTGCACCGAGGAGGCTGCAGGTTCGACTCCTGCCTAGACATGATCGTATTTGTGTCTGTCCCTTCACCCCCGATTATCATACTTGTCACCTCATTATTCACAATTCAAGGCGTAACAACCTTGACTCATTAAGGCATGCAGCCGTAAAAAGCTGTTTCCCATAATTATAAACGTTAATTTCTCCGGGACCTCGGAAGATAACCTGTAGCGTAATAATGAATGGCCTACACGCTAATAATAATAACAATGATAATAAATTGTTATTAAAAAATAAAGAAAAAACGAACAACATTTTACTCTATTGAAATACTTTTGATATAAGTAAATCGTGTTAGTGGGCATACACCATATAGGCCTACTGTCACTCTTATCAGAACTTTCAAACGCGAATGCAACCTCAGTACGTTCTAAAAACTTTAGTATTTAATGTTTTTTTTATTTATAATGGCCTTAGTAATTCAAAAACTACATTAGAGGGTCCATTTAGTAATTTTGGGTAACTTCAGGATAAAAGAAAAATTTGGTGAAATTTTAAAATCTCATATTTCTGTTACTATTTGCTTGAGAAAAATATTTTATAAAGCAACTGTAGAGAATTTTAGGGCTCTTAAAATTGTACTTAACAATATTTGCGCTAAGATCAACCATTAAAAAGTTATAACGTGAAAACCCATATTTCTCGAAATTATTATTTTTTTTTTTTTGCTACTAAAACTTTTCTCAAAATATTTCGAGGTGGAAAACGTGGATTTTTCATACTAATAACAATATAAACAAAATAAAAAAATAAAATATTTTACTTCAGTTTTTGCAAGGCAAAATGACTTGTATACTGCACTACTAGCGTTAGGAAGGAAAGAGTGTAGCTGGTGGTGTAGGGGAAATGTTGAAGAAAGAGTGCTGAAGAAACCTTCCGCTTGCTTATATATTTCATTTAGGATGTGTACGTGTATTGCAGAAATTAAATTTGCAAATGATTGCAAAAGAATCAATTTGAGTTGACCAGAAATGGACGCCCTCAAATGAGGACAGTAGGAGTAATGGTTTAATTAAGCAATTTCAAGCCCAAATTAACATCAACTTAATCACGGCATTTAGCTGCGGATCGCGGCTTTAGATGGAGATTGGAGCCGACGCAAGTCATGCATACACCGTGGCCAAGAGTGTATACTACGGTGACCCCAGAAATAAGGGATATTTTATCGGATACGCATACCATCTCTAGTTTTTCTGTATCACCTTAAAAACTCAAATAATAAATATTATTACGATTGGATAAGGATTACCCGTGCTGACTTGATGCCAAACATTATCTAATGATCTATAATGTAATATAAAACTACTAATGACCTTCTACGCAACATTACAAAAATGTGCTTCTGTTCGTCTTGAATCGTAATTAAACCTGGAAGAAAGTCTTGCATCAATTTGACCTATCTTTCAGCTGAATAATTCACTAATATTTTGGTTGAAACCTTCTATCATCTTCAAATGAAGCTTCATTTGACCAGAAAGTGGGACTATCACAGAGAAAAATTTTTACTTTGGTTTCTTGGTTCACATTATCGTCAAATTTTGAAAAGAGATACTTCATCAGTCAAATACCATAAATGCTGGCTTAAGTTAGTGAAGCTGCCTTCAAGATACTTTTATCAACCTTTTCGTCAGCCTGCATTGACTTCGAAAAGATTATAGCTTGGTAAGGTGTCTTTACTGCCAAAATACATTGTATTCATGGCTTGACGTGGTTGTCAGGATGAACAGGTAGACATCTAATAGTGCTGCATGATCCTCGCTTGTAATTTTCAACAGGGCGCTAAACATTAACATTTTCAAAGAATAAATCGCTCTCGCCATCGTCTCTCCATCCCGAGCAGGATGCGTGGCAACTGGATGTCGATTTTGAAATTTTTTCTCTGTCTCCGCCTAAAAGTGTCTACCAATTTTCGATAGCCATCTCTATTTCCTTTCTCAGCTCAACTAGGTAAAACGCACGCATATTAAAAATATTGGAAATTGTTAGCACGATATTAGCGTTGCTCTTTGCTCTACTGTGTTTTATCAGCATCGACACTTTTGCAGTTATCTCGGAAGTTTTTGAGGAGTGGACTATCTGAGCTTGTAGTCACTTGACTGAATTTAATTTCGAGCACAACTTTTAACATCAGTTCATACACATGATGGCGACAAACAAAAATTAACATTTCTCTATTACGTTTTAGTCCAAGGAGCACGCAGGCACCTTTGATACGACCTGTATTTGAAGCTATAACATAGCAATAAAGAATTTGAATTGCATCTTCAAGATTCCTGTCTACAATCACATTCCAATCAGCTTGCGAGTGTTCGCTTCCTGAAGAGTTTTCCAACCTTGGTACAGCAGTAAGTTGTTCTTTATTTCCATATAAAATAACGATCGAAAGGAGTGGCTACTCTTTTGATTTCCGAGCATCTAAAACAGACAACAGTTTTCTATCACAGTGAACAATCAACGTCTGTTACATCATTTTGAAAACCAACTTTTATGGCTTCGGCACGCTCTTTCTGTTTATTTATATGAATTCTTTGAATTGAGTACTTGCTCATTGAAAATTCGTCAGTATTATGTCCAAGTGCCTCAATAGCTAGAAGAATATACTCTCATACGCAGCGGTCATCTATTAAGCGCTGCTGCTATATTTTGAGTAATTAAGCCATTTCACTTGGATGTTCTCCTGGTCGTGTGTTCTCGATCAGCACTGAAAAATCTACTTGCAAATCCAAATTTTCATTAGAATGAATCTTTTTTAACGGCGCAGAAGATGATATCAATGGAATAGGCGCAGAGAAATATTTAGCCGCCACTTTTCTTCCTCAATAGCTCCAAGGCATGCCCTTTCTTCTTTATCTGCGAGTTTTGAACCCATTATTTGATTGTTAACGTCCCCTATTAAAATTTACTCTTTTTATATCTGTGTAATCCCACCTACATGTTGATTATTTCAAAACTATGCGTTTGCTAACAAAATAGCAAGTAATTACTAGCATGTCGACACGCCAGCTTACGTTAGGCTGAGTCTGCAAATACAGTAAAATACGTCTAAACCGGAATCGATCGAAACCAAAAAATATTCTGGTTTAAGGAGGTTTCCGATTTATGCAGGGTTGTCCATTTTATGGTACTTGTTATATTGATATTTCCGTACTGAAATTAGGAAATTACATGACTTTATAATTATAAAAATAAATTAACATATATTTATGGAAGAAATCACAAATAAACATGTTTCTGACAATCAAAAGGAAAAACTTCACAAATTATGCACTAAAATATTTTTTTTCCAACATTCATCTACAGTTGTTTGCTTTTTGCTTTTTGGTATTCCCCCCACTTACTAACACCTTTTCAATGATGTTTTCTGAAGTTGAAAATGTTTAATATTTAGGATTTTGTTTTCTTCAACCATTGTTAAACAGGTTGTGAAACTCATTAAACACACCACCTCACTGCTTAGTGGCTGCACCCGGACTGGTCACTTTATCTTTCACCGCACAATGCATCACAACTCAGATACAATGTCTTTCTGATACCCTCACATGGCCTTGACCAATTCGGCTCCTGCCTAGGAGTTACGATTGTCAACGCGGGGCCGGTATATGCATGAATGCAAGCCATGTCCGTGCACGTTCCCCCGCTCAGAGAGCCGGGAGAGACCGAGAGGATCCCCCAGGGCCTACGTCCTGAAAGACAAGCCACCCCAAGGTCGAATTCTACGCTGACAACAGCAGCTTCTCGCTTTCACTGTGCGGCTGACATGACTGAAACACATATCTCTGGGACAGAGAAATTAAAACAGACTTGCAGATGAATTCATTTCACGAAGAGTATCTCGCGTCTCTCTGCCAATTGCATTAACTCGCAGAAATTACGATTTATGATGTTTTTTCCTGAAGGTCATGAAAACTCGTTCCGTTTCCGCCTTGGACAAATTCGGTTTTATGCTGTGTAATATGCCGTTAACTCCACGATGATGCCCGAGAAAATTTCCAGTTAAGGCAGGTTTCCGTCTTCTATAGATTCCGGTTTAGACAAATTTTACTGTACTAACAAGTTTCGATACAAGTCGGCACGGATTGTCGTGGTCCTACATGCATGAAATTCCATCTACAATTGTTTTGACATCAAACAACAAAATTAAGAGGGTATGCGTTAAAAAACAAGACGTTGATTTGTTTGCGACACCCTAGTGTACACTGTACACATGTTGATTTTTAGATCTCTGCTAAATCGACATCGAGCAATCAGGAATGAAAAAATGCACATATTTTTCGTTCGATGCCTATGTCTATTGAAGAAATAAAATTCCCAAATTATTGCTAAAGAAACGAATTTGAATTGAGTAGAACTGGGCATCTTCAAATGAGGACGCTGGGAGTTAATGGGTTAATAATAGTTTTCACCCATAGTTTCTATCTCAGATCATAGTATGCGTAAATACATTGTGCACACGCTGTAAAGGAAGTATGAGAGCACATGAGGGCTTTTTCATGGCCTCCCGGCAGCGGATTTGGTGTTGCAATATTTTCCACCCTGCAGGGTCAAAGTGATCGAACAGAATGGCCTTAAAGCGGGTTTCCTCGCTGTAGTAGTATAATATTAAGGTCGGCGTTGTCGTCGAAACACAAAATTTCTCAAAAATATTGTTATGGAGTAAAGGGTAATATGCATTCATGTATGAACTAAACTTTTCGGCTCCGTTATTACGGGCAAGAGAAATCTGCAGGATTCCTTTTAAAAATGTAAGTTGGGGCGCTATCTCTTAAATTTAAAAAAAAATGTAAAAAAAACGAGTTCAATTTCTCGCCGCTACGTAGCATCACCAAAAGAAGCCAAAATTACTTTACTAATAACGTCTGAACAAGTAGTCCGATTTTCGATCAGAAAAAAAAAAGATTTGTATTTAATATAAAATTTTCGCTACGAAGCCTCTTAGAAAAAAACTTAAAAATGAGTTTTTGAAATTTTTTTGAACAGTTCTGGGAAGAATTTAAAAAAATGTTTTTTAACCGCGTTGGCGAAATGCTTTCTGAATGTAATGCCGTATCAATCGTGCGAATCAGCTGAATAGGCGCGTAAAGTGAAATTTGACAAAGTACAATGCTTCCCTTCCCCATGCTGCGCCACCGCCACCGCCACCACCACCACCACCACCACCACCACCACCACCACCACGCATGGGAGAGCCAGCTCCGAGGGTCACAGGTGTGTGAAGTTGGCGGGTTGAATTTTGAAATTCCTAAATACTATGAGAGTTCTGAGTAGCGAACAAAGTGTGGACTTGTCCGTCATTCGAGTTCGCGCACGGGTTTTGGCACAAGTTAGTCTTGTACAGGCAAATTTTAAGATCATTCAAACAAAATTGGAGGGTGAGCATTCAAAAATTTTAAAGTCGGAAAATAAGGGGCACACTAATTCATACTACGTATATAACATGGAATTGCAATTTTTGTGAAGACTGTTTTTATTAAATGTGTTTATTGCAGTGTTGTTCGAGCGTATTTTATTTGCCCTTGAGCAGTCTGCGTACTCCTTCGCGGGAAATCACTTTATGTGGTTGTGTTCAAAAGCATTTTTGCTGCTGCATGACACTTGTGTTCAGTGGCGGATTTTCAGAGGAGGCAAAGGAGGCCAGGCCTCACCACAAGATTGATAAACATCACTAAAATATTGTTTAACTGAAATATTGCTAGAATTAACGTTGTCTAAAATTGACATACATGTTTACGGCTGGTGAAAATTTTAAAGAAGCCGTTTCTCTTGCTGCAAACATAGCGTTACAATTCACGATGGAGTCAAGCAGTTCTGTTCCTTACACTTGCGTAGCACCACCAAGTACTAGTACTGCTTGTACCTGCAGGATACTGGTGGCCCAACCCGTCGCGCGCCTCCCCTGTTGCCATGACAACGTCTCTCACCAATAAGAAAAGAGTAGTTTTATTTTGTCCAGCTTTGGAGATGGTTTGATAGGAATGTACTTGGCGCATCGTGCCTCGTGTGAAAGTGGGATGCGGTCATAGACAGTGTGGACATAGTGGGTGCTCTGTGGTTGCGATGGATCCATTGTGTGGCAACCTCAGTATTTTAGTGGACACAATAAAATCTTTATTGAAAGCGTGGTTTTAGCTAAGAAGTTATCCTAATAAGAGAAAAACTAATTATTATATTTGGGATCTCGCCAATAACAGTTTACCGGTAAACCAAGAGGCCATTAAGTTCCAATTTCACAATGTGATTCCGTGTCTCAATTTGTTTGGGCCTCCCCAAGTGTTGAACCCACCATCCACCACTGCTTGGATTGACTATTTCGTTTCTGAGAGGCACTTCCACCGACTCGCTTTGGGGTGAGGTGGCCTTGGCGTCGCCGTACCCCTCTGTCAGTCCAACTCCCGGGAGACGGCCTTTGGCGCCCCGCCCTGCTCTCCTGCTCTCCCGAGGGGCAATTGTTTATAAGAATCACAGGTTCACGCAACACCCTAAAAATTGAACAAAATAGAATATACACTTCGTTACACAACCTCATTAATAGTATGACTTTCTTTGCTCCTCTTTTTTGTAATTTACATAACAGTATTACATAGTCGAATCATTGTGACTACATTACTGTTCACGTTTTCGAAGCAACACCTCGCTCCGACCTCATTCCATAAGGATAATTGGGTACCACGTTACTTCGCTTGTTTTCATAGGGCGCTTTCATCGTCTCATGTGATCACTTACGCAGCGAACTCCGCTGGCACAGCACTCTCGGGCTACACCACCCAACTCGGAGACGAAGTCCCTCGCGCTGTCAGTGAAAGAGTGTTCCCGATTCGTGACTCCAAAACGTCAGTTTTGCATCTGATGTAGATGGTGAGGGCCGTCTTAAAATCAGTGTAAAATGTGTTTTACCTCTCGGGTTAGAATAGTGCTTTAGTGTCCGTACAACCTGGTGTTCATTTATTTTTCTAAAATGAACCAAGTTATTAATATTATTGTAAAATGGTTCAGCTACGATGACACGAAGCTTGATCCGGATCAAGAAGAAGCAGCTTGGGCCGGATCAACCTGTTCTGAAAATTAAAACAACTGTGAATTCAGGAAAACGAGAGTCGTCTGCGATTCAATGCTAATATTTATGCGATAACCAGTGGCTCTGTGGGTGTAAGAAAAAAAACGTTATTTTGTTTTCTTTGCATCTTAATTAGCAAGGAGAAAATGTGTGGGCGAAGACTGGTTGCAGTGAGTGAACGATTTGAGTGAGAAACTTGAAAATCATCATGAAACATCTCCATAAAACAGTAGTATTGATTTGGCTTTTTGGGACGCTTGAATATTGTGACTTAGCTTGGCGAGTTATCGTCTCTTTGTAAAACGACACGATGAGTTGCGTAAGAACAGACATGTTCTGAACCCTCTTACTGTGTCATGTTTTGTGGAGCATTTGACCTAGCGTTGCGAGGACACGACGAAAGTGAACAATCGGAAATCCCTGGAATATTTCGAGGGTTTCTGGATTTTGTTAGTTCCATTGACGGTGCTTTCAAAAATAATTTAGAAGGTGGAACCATTTTCAAGGTGACCCATACCCAGAACAAAATGAATTGTTCCAGTGTATGCTGTAGAGTGACACATTATCTGATGAAAGTGCCAAATTTGTGTCTATAGTCGCCGATGAATTAACGGATGTTTCCACATGTAAACGACTTGCAATAATATATCGGTATGAACTGAACGGTAAAACTTGTAAACGGATTTGGACTTTCCATACGTATTTCCAGTGGAGCCGCTGATGATATTTTTTCAACTCGGAGTAGCAGATGCATTAAGAAGAAGACAGTCGAAACAAATTAATATCTCAATGCTACAATGGTTCTTCAGTAATGGGCGGAGAACAAAAGTTAATTAAAGAAAAGTATCCCAGTACACGTTACGTACACTGTTGCGCGCATCTGTTCCATTTGGTCAAAGGAAAAGTTGCATCGCGAAATCGGGGGGGGGGGGGGGGCGCATTTTCTTATCCCATCTTTCAGCTTTTACGGCCTTTTCGCAAGATCCAGTAAACGAAATGAGACAAATAATTTCATTACAATCAACACATTTTGTTGTATCCTTGATTGTTATTGGATTGCTAAAGGTATAGAAAAACACTGCACCATCCGATTCGTTTCATGGTTTTATTTGGACTAAAATTAAACTGTACAAGTTGCGCCAGGTAGGAAAAGAAACTAGCATCACCGTTATAATAAAGTCTAGAGTCAAGGCTCAGCTCCGAGATGGCGCCACTGTGCACCAATGAATATCAAGAGATGATGCCAATGCGTGTCCACATGTTTTTTTGTCATGACACATTTAGAACAATTAAACCATTAATAAAAACCATTAACAGACGATTGTCCGTAATCACACAGACAAGGTGGATTTACAACATCAGACTTGTCAAAGTGATTTCAGAAAATTTGGATGATTCGATTTAATGTTTTGAGGGAATTATGAATTTATGAGATAACGACAGTGTCATTATTAGGCAAAGCAAAGCATTGTTTCAATATTTTAAAGATCAGAACTTGCTAGTTTAGCTGACGATTTTTAAATCCCATGCTGATACTTTATTTAAGCTATGCAGAAACGAACGGTAGACCCTATCAGCGTAAGGGACAATTTAGACGAGTTCTCAAGAAATGTGCAGTGTGTTCGTAACTGTGTTGAGCAGATCAGTGCCACTTCTTTTGATCAAATTTATGAAAGTACTAAAAGGAGAAAAGTTGACAATGCTGCAACAAATGCGAAAGAAGTATGTGACTCCATTTACGTTCGTGTAATTGATCGTTTTTATTCGCAAATCAAGTTCACGCTGCTGAGCTGTACAGTGAGAATTTTGCTAAATATTCGAAACAATTTCCTGAAGAATAATTCAGACTAGTTATTGATGCCTATCCAATATTACAAGCACGCGCACTAAAAAACGAGTTGCAAGTTATGTACAAAAGAAGCGAATTTAGAAATGCAACTGGAGCGGTTCAAGTAATACTGCAAAATGAAATGTCGGAAGATTTTTTCCAGAAGTCTGCAAACTTTTTTGATTTCTTCTCAATATTCCAAAGACTTATTCAGAAGCTGAACGATCATTTTGAACAATGAAGCGGATAAAAAATTTCTCTTAGAAATGCAATGCCAATTGACCGATTGTGCACCTTCTCAGTGCTGTCAATAGAGAAGCAACTTATCTGTGAAACCAGTAACTTCAATGAATTAGTGATTCGTGCATCTGAGATATCGGCAACTGGATTTTCAATTCAAGTAAACAAGGTAAGATTACAATTTCCTTATTTCTGGGTTAAATGTTAAAGGTAATAATAAATGTCTCATTCCGATTGTTGCATAATTAAACTTTTGTAACAAGGAAACTGAACGTTCTGAAGCGTCAAGGTCAAAATTAATATAAAGCAATAAACGAGAAATTAAAGCATTATTTCTAAGAATGGTTATTAATATAATAAATATGAATTTTCTTCACAAACTCTCTGGTAGGTCACAACAGTCAATAACATAGTAGACAGCGTGCTCCTTCACCGCACAAAAGCAGTCGGCGAACATCCACAAATTTGGAAGATGATTGAATGCAATATTTTTTAACCCCTTATTTCTTCGAGCAGCCATAAAATTGTATTCTACCTATGACAATAATTTTCTACTCATGAATTCTATATCACAATATCTCCTAGTTATGTGAAATAAGTGATGAACAAGCATTCAACTCGGAAATTGATGACGATTTGATGGCGACGATATACTACCATATATTTCCTGAAATGTAACACCATGTTTATCTGATCTCTGTATGCTACATAATATTTTTATTGTTACAATTTTGCCTTTCTCATACTGCCTACATATTATTATTTCTCTAATTTCTGACGTATTGCGTCGTATCTGTCATGCAGGGGCAATATATGGAGTAGATTGCCTGACCTTTGTTCCTGCTGCGTCTGCAAAGTGCCGTTTCTGGCACCTTGTCGGTCAACCTGCTGAAAGAGTTCCCACCACCGCTATTCAGCAACTGTGCAACGTTATTTCCTTGCAATCTTTCATATGAACAGATAAACTCTGAGGTCTATATTTCCCCCTTTTTTTATTGTAGGTGGAGTCGTCATTACCGAGGGGCAATCAACATCTACGATCAAATTCAGAAGCAGTTCTTCCACGTGAGAGCATGTCCAAAGCGAGTGGAGTGTATTGTAGGAGAGGTTTGAAACGGAAGCACCCGTGATCGCAGTATTCTTTATAGAATTCGAAGCTCTGCACTGGCTCTGCGCGGCCCCGTGGGAGGCGTGGCTGGCGCCGCTTCCCGCTTCCCGCTTCCCGCTTCCCGCTTCCCGCTTCCCGCTTCCCGCCTCCCCCCTCCCGCCACCCTTTCCGCCATTAGTCGCATCGTCACTTCGACGAAGGTACCCCGAATAGATGGCAGCACGCAGCAGAGCGCCCTACCACTACTAGTTCCAGCATGTTCCTAAGGATGTCTCTGATTAACGTCTGCAGTGGGTACCAACATAAAATACTTAGTGGCGATATTAAATTAGGTGAAAATAGTATTTTAGTTTCCTTGTAAGTTTGAACAGGCGATTTTTTTCATCATATTCATAATTATGTGTACAGAATTATGTGACTATCTATTTCAAAATACTTCAATCTGATCTCACTTTACTTTCTGTAAGTTAGCAGTACCGGAGTTTTGGCGGTAATTGCTCTCTCTTTCTAGTCCTTTGTGCGTACTGTGTCCTTCCTGTTGCACTTCGTCAGTTTTCGATGGAATGCGTGTGCTTGTGTGTGATTTGCTATTGTCGAACATAAGTCTTAAGTTTATAATGGAAGTGGATTAAAAAATAATAGATGTGAGTAAAGCCAAAACTTTTTGTGACTTTTTGTTTACTCGTGATGTTTATAATTACGAGTGATTATATGTTTGCAAAGAAAGTCTTAACCAAGTTTACTACGGGCAAGGAATGGCGATGCCGATTTCATTGACAAGTAGGTGAATTGTCATATTATTTATTTATAATGTTGCGTAATAATTGATAGTGTGGGAATGACCCGTTTCGAAATTTTCAAGGTCCCCTGCGCCCTCCCTGTGCGCACACCTGTTCATCAGGGTAACTTGCCCCCATCCCATTGCCATTGTATTGTGAACCTCCAACTATAACTTTTTTATTCTGAAGACTCGAGCTAAAACAATCTCCCTGTAAAGGCGGAATTGCATTAGTCAGCCACTATTTCTGACTAAGAAGGTTTTGATCTTACCCACTTTACAGTTAAAATTTTCCGCTTCGGTCGCTGTGAAAACAATCGTAATCGAAATCCAGTTCTTTAAGTTCAACACAGGTTAATACTGGAAAGCAATCGAAATGTTAATTCTAATATATCCTTACTCATTGGTAATCACATAAGGCAATAACCTCAGGAGTGCGCAGCTTGGAGCAAGAGGGGGCAACTACAATTATGGACCCCTCTAGGCCATACCTCTCCATTGAACTGTGTATATATATATATATATATATATATATATATATATATATATATATATATATATATATATATATCATTTTGCAAGGATATAAAAAAATACTACAAAAGGAATTAAAATATAACGTCAATGATAAAATATTAATAAATGGATTTTATGTAGAACTATTTACGGAGTTGCCTGATGAGTGGGCCTCAACCTCATATGTTATTAATTACTTATATTGCCAGCTTAAATTACAGCAAAAATAGCACATACTCTCTCGCATTAATTGTAAATTTGAAACTTTCAAAAATTCCGAGTTCAACGAAAATGAGACGTGTGACATTCTTTTAAGCATTTTTTGTTCTATCAGTGAAAAAAATTAAAGAAAACATGTTGAGCAGTTTTAAAAATGTTTTTTTCTTATAAATTGCAAACATTTGAAGCACAAATTGCGCACTTCCAGTTTTTGAGAAAATTGTACATGACCTTTTTTTAAAGATCCGATTTATTATTATTATTATTATTATTATTATTATTATTATTATTTTAAGGAGGAGGAAAATCCTTTATGGATACCGGTGAAGCTAGTGGTGTCGGACTCCCAACTAGGTTCCCGGCTAAAAACCGAACCTCCGTGTCTTAAACCGTATTCTCTCCCACGCGGAAACCGTTGTTAGACAACTTCACGCAGGAGATTGGCTGGTAGTTGATGCTCTTCTTCCTCTGTCTTAATTCTTTCTTCTTCATAATACTAACTATGAAGTTCTCTATGGTTTTCCATTTCTCCTGCGAGCTAAGCATCATGTCGACCATGTTGTCTGGATTTATAACTGGTTGGAGGTAGGCATTACAAACCTCTCGTTCCGCGTCGCATGCCTTGTACTAGAATAGTGTGTGTTCCGCATCATCTATGTCTGCGTGACAGAGACTACATGTGGGCCTCTCTACCATCCTGAAATCGTTAAGTTATTTATTAAATGCACCATGTCCCGTAAGAGCCTGGGACAGGTAATAACCCACCTCCCCAGAACTTCGGCTAACCCATCTCTCGATGTTTGTAATCAACCGATGAGTCCATCTGCCTTTGACATCCCCATCCCATCTTCCTTGCCATTCTTCAAGGATCAACTTCCTTGCTTCTGCTTTCATTTGCTTGGGAGGGAGATGACTGCTTGTGCTTCCTTCAAGGCGAGGTACGTCCTCTTTCTTTCCATATTAAGTCGATAGGTGGTGTACTAGCCAATACCAGCACTGCGCAAGGAGACACTGTGCGGTAGGCACACGCCACCGCGGGGAAGCAAGATATTCAGGTTTTTGACTGGCCACCATGCGCACCAGATCTGAATCCTATTGAAAATGTTTGGGCAGAGACAAGGTGCACCATGACCGAAAACTGGCCTGATCCGGGACTTAACAATGACGACGCGCTCTTGCATCTAATCAAAGAAGCCTGGGAGGAGGCCGTCACAGCCAAAACTATGCGGCGGGACTTGTGGATTCTCTCCCACGTAGGATGAGAATGGTAGTCGAAACGGAGAGTTTTTGGATTCCTCGTTAATGTATTTTCTAGAGTAAGATATTTATGAATAAACATTTAATGTTAAAAATATATAGTAAAATTAACTCAATATATAATTTGGAGAATTAAAAACAAATATTTATAGAAAGATAAAGAGCTCTTTTCAGAGGTATTTTGTTTCAAATAAAAAATAATTTATTTAAGCTATAGATAGAGTACTGTAATACAGTTAATTTGACAAAAAAAAATCACGGATAATCAAGAAAAAAAATGCGGGGAAAGATTAGACTCGATCCTGCTGCTTAGAGTTCTGGAAGAAACGATTCTATCACTGAGCCAAATTAATTATCCGTTATTTCGATTACTTGCATAAATATTTTGTCAAATTTCGAACACCGTTTAAAATGTCTTCATCATATTTAGACAATTACAAATAATGTTGATACATGGCATGTCTTCTATCAAACGGAATTAAAGCACGAATTACTGAAATACAAATATATTGCTTGCATACAAGGAGTCCCACCAACTATGGAACACCCTCATATCTTCTAAACGGTTCCCGATACCGACATACAGTTTTCGCTCAACAATGCAGAATCATGGAGTAACTGATATGGTCTGGGGATATTGTTTGAAATATTTTTAGTTTTCCACAAATTTAATCATCTTTGATTTTTTAAATGGAACCATATATTTTTCTCACTAACAATAAATAGATGATAAAAAGAGGGATGCAATAATATGACATATGTTAATATTTACATAGTATTTAGTGCATAAAATCATACTTTCTGACCTGAGATTTTAAATTAAACGTGCATTTTTTTTCTGTAGCTTCCGTCGCAACTGTCGCTTTTGGCGAACGTGACCTTCACGGCCTCTCCCCGTAAATGTGCCGGCATCGCGAAGGCAACCTTTCCCAAAGGAGACAGTTGAAAGGGTTGCTACAGAAAATCTTGTAGCTTTTATTTAAAATCACATGACTGAAAGTATTCAAAGCATTCAGAAGATAACTGGGGCTATCGCATGTTGCTTGACGATGTTATCTATGATACCTGCCACAAAATTGTATGCGGAAAACATTTTACAGATGGTTTCCTTTCGACGCACTGATAATAATGATGAGCGGATGCAGGCAATGCCAGAGCGTTATCTTCGAATGCATCAAATGTCAATGCTACTGAAATATATGCAAAATTGTTCTAACATTGTGAGAATCAGCGAATTGAGGAGTCTAGTTTCAAAACGCAAATTTCCACCTTTGGTGAAAAAAGAGATATTGGTTTCAATAGAGGTCCGTTGCAGTTTTCCGTCGTTCTATAAAATGATTCGTAACAAATGTGGTTTTTTGTTCACTCCAAAGGGCTTCATAATAATTTGTTAATTTCAGAACGCGATCTCCCGCGATCTTCATTTCGTTGCAGAGTACGATCTCTCCCATTCAGCAATCAGGGATCCTTTTGTCACGATGTTTTGACGCTGTATTATATGAAACTGAAAAATTATCATTCTATAGAAATCTAACTAGTCTAAACATTGATCAGGCTGATACTGAAAATGATTAGTATTGTGAAAGTCAGCTGTTAGAGGTTGCTGATATTAATATTTGATGAAAAATGCCACAAGAAATATTGAAGTAATAAGGAAATAATTGTAAAAATACTTTTCTTGTAAAAATATTTAATGAAAACTAGTTTGTGTACAAAAAAAATCCGATTTCGCCAAAAATAAAAAAAAAAAAATTATATAAATTAAATTTCAAAACGAGACTTTTCCAATTTTTTACCTCAACTTTCTTCATAATGACTAGTTATTCCTGAATTATCCTATACTTTTGTTTATATTTCCACTCGCCAAGGACATTAATCCCAAACATTTAGCTGCAGAATGTTTTAAACAAATGTTATGACATTTTCTTGTTTTTCTCAAAACAGACTACAGTGGAAACGTTTCATGTTAAAACTAGACCCCTGAATTAAGTGTTATCAGCCAATATTTAATTTTTACAAATGTTGATTGGTCCTGCTCATACCGGCTGAAATCTTTTAGAAATCTCGAGAAAGGCATGGGCGGTTCAAACACCGCTGTGCCAGCTGAATTTTCAAATTTTTTACCTGAATTGCTATGAAAAATGCTCGAGTGGTGCATATATTATTATTATCTCCACACTACATAATGCATATTTTTAATTTCAAGTACAAGTTTTCTAATATCTTCAGAATTGGAATATTTGCCTCCTTCGCGAAATCGAATTTTGACCACTTGATGCTTAAAATTGTCAAGACAAATGTAGGATGTTGTAATGTAGTGGATTATAAGGCACTGTAGAATGGATAAAATACCTGCGAGGACTGGGAATCGAACCCGCCGCTTATCGAGTTTTAGAATTACGCTTTGACACTGAGCCATTCCTTCGCTCTTTCGATACTCTTTATATAACAACACATTTGGCATTAACGAAACTTGAAAGGAACATTACGTTTATAGAAGTAATGTCAATTCAGTTTCATGGACAGGAATTACGGAAGTCTTTTTCCTCTGTACTACTAATACTATTTAGCTCCCAATGGATGTTAAAGTATTTTATACGCTCTCCAATAAAATAAATTAAATATTCATTGATGGATGTGCAGGACGTATTTCGAAAATAAACGTTAGATAGCGCTGTCTGTAAGCAGGGATGTCCAGCGCCATCAACCTCTCGGGCCAAGGCCTTTTCGACGCGAAACTTTGTTTCCAAGAGTGTACATTGGCGACAAAATATTTTCGTGATTGCTTCCTTGTGATAAAGCGATATTTTCTTCAATAAACAGTAACTTTGATAAGCTACTGTTGAGGTAATACTAATTTCAGCCAAACACAATGAAGTAACATTTATTTCCCACATTTCAGAACGAAACATCAAAAATCTTCTGATATCTGGAGCAGGCTCGTACCTCACATTTAGTAAGATCTAATATGTTTCAGTGTGATCTGCCAATACTAAGTAAGAGCTCATCCCAGTTCACAAAAAAATCTCTCGGGCTAACAATCGTAGTGAAAACGACAAGGTAACCTGATCGGAATTCCAGCTGAGCTGGCGGCAGTTTATAATTCGGGCCAGAATAGTTTTCTTAATGATGAAGAAATACTTATTTTACTGCATTGAAAACGATTATTTTAAAAACTGATAGAACCAAATGGGTGAACAACCAGTTTAGTGTAATTACTAATTCATATATTTCGCACTCACACGAGTCGTTTAAATATATTTACATTTTTATAATATATAAGATAATCACTAAAGATCGAGTTTTCATGCACTAAAACTTCCTAAAACGTGCATTAAAACATACAAACGTGCAAAATTGTGCATTAAAAAGATCAGGACTTGGAAAATGGTGTAATGTGACCTAAAACCTAAAGTTAATCCACTTATCAACTTATTTTCATTATTGTAATGAGATATTTAGGGTGAATAAAATCTTCTATCAACTAATAGCATATGTTTAAGACAGGAAACACTTCGTTTGACATTTAATTTATACTACTTGTCTTTGTGCCGAGCTTCACTCTGACGTACGTGAATGCTGTTTAAGCGGGCAAAAACTGCGTTCATTCTCTATTGAACCTCCTAGAACAACGTCTGTTCCGAGAAATTCGATGAATTTGAAACGCAGTGCAGCTTGACGCTAAGCTTCGCACCCGGACGTAAGGTCAAATGTGACTCGCGCAGCCTGTCTCGTGTTTGTATGTTCAGCGAAGACGGAAAAAACGGATATGTGATCCGATTGGGAAAATAGGCCCCGAACATGGCGTTTGCTAAGAGGCCGTAACCGAGGGCCGTAGAGCTATCCCTGCTGCAATTACTCAGAAATTTTAATTAGACAATAGGCATCATGAAAGGTATATAGTTCATAGGGTAAAAATGCTGAATTGATACATATTAAACGGCATTCGAGTTTCACAGACTACCCGAATGCACTCCTGGGTTGTCATATATTAAAAAAAAAGAAATTAAAACTAGTTCTTAATATAAAATTATATTTTATACGATAAACCTATGAATCTTACGAATTCGCCCAGTAAAATTCCAAAATGTGCAGTTTTCAGGAAGCAATACCTAAAACGTGCAAATCGTGCAGAAACCCCCCAAACATGCAATTTCGTGCAAAATAAAACACATACACAAAATAACTTCCTTTTCATCATACAAATTTCTTTCAAGGTTTCATCGAATTTAAAATTATCAAAGAAATGATGCAGAAACTCGGGAATCCGGCCTTTATTATGACAAATCATTTAATTCATTCATATGCAAATTTCATGAATAAATATTTACATCATCTCTATGGTTTCTGGGACCCGATTCTGCGGACAAAATGCAATTTTTCACCTGTAATAAATAAACTTTCTAGACACCATAATGTTAAGAAAACACTTCCAAGTTATCTGTTTTCACCTACTTTGTTGATTATTGGGCCCACTTTCGCCAGGCATGCTTGTGAAATTGATACTTCCCCGTACGGTCTCCGTACCGAAGTGCGAGCTGTCAAACCAAGGTGAAGTTTTAAAGTGTACTGTCTTTGCCCACTTATTATGTTTTCTTTGAAAATGGTATTTTTGTTATCCTTCATGAATGCTTTTTTTACATAGCAATTATTTGTAATGCACTATACAATTCAGAGTTCCTAAAAATTGCTACGTTATCAATTGCTGTGAATTTTAGTTCAATTGACAATAACTTCAAAATATGAATTGACTTTTAAAAACTCGACGGGTTGTACGTCCTTGGGGCCCAGCTTATTCTATTAGTAGGTTGTTATTAATCATGTTCTAACAAGTTCCAGATACAACAAAGCGCAACTCTTGACAAAAAATGGTTTTTTCTTTAGATGTGCATCGTTTCAGAAATGACGTATTCTATTTGTAGAGTACAGTTCGTAATAGGGATGCACAGATTATGGTAATTTAGATTATATAATTTAGAATATTAAAAATAAAGCAAATCTTTTGCATTAATAGACAATTTGGTACAAAATTTGCCATTTACCCCAAATTTTTGAAAAAAGTTAAACGTCGGGAATATTTTTTACAAGAAAATTGTGTACGTTCAAGGCTAGCTTCATCATCAAGATAATACCAATGTCATCATTTTCATCACTATTAAAAAATCAAAGATAATTGTTGTTAGAATAACGACAAACGATGCTCAATCGGAATGGCGTTTATTTAACGAACTTTTGAATACACAGCTTGAGTAAGAGAGGAGCGTAACACGTTCGTCACCGCGTGTCGGCGTCCAGCCTCTGTGTATCGAGCGGCCGGAACTTTTTGGCGCACTCGCAAGGTGACGCCCTTTGACTATCATACAACATCTCCCACTTTTGAGACTTAAGGTTGAGGCGTTGTGGTGGTTTTGACAGACGGCCTGACAGAGTTCGTTGACCTTCCACTGGCGGGTGTCCATCTTCTTGATCGGCTGTTCTTGTTGCTGGTGTATCGCCAGGAGGTCCGTCGCATGCTCGCTTCATGGGTGTTGTCGATCTCGGTGGCGACTTGGCGACTCGGTGTCGATCTCGGTGGATCTTTTCGGTGTCTTCTGGCTTTATTGGTGTATCTGTTTCGTTGGACTCGGTTTGTGTCAGTTTGTATAATGTATGATCGAGGGTGCTCGGCTCTTTGTATCACCGTCCCGAATCTCTTAACATCTTCGATGAAGGCTTTGGTCCCAGGAATAAGTTCTGGTAGTTGTTTAGGGCTAAATGTCCCGACACTAGTACAATTTGTAGCCACCACGTGGCAGCACCAAAATAAGTAAAATTTACTTTACTGATAACGTCTGAACCAATGGACCGATTTTCGATCTGTAAACGGCATTTGACGCCTTTTTAAAATATAATTTATGCTACGATGCCCTTTATCAAAAAATCTAGCAAAAATTCGAATTTGAAATTAGTTCTCGAACTTCCGAAAATAAATTAAAAAATGTGGGCTTATAGCGCGATGGCGACATGCTTCCTGAATCCAACGCCGTGACCCCCTTCCCCTTCTGCGCCGTTGCGTCACCCACCCGATTATTGTGGGCCCTCCGTCGGCGCGACGGCACGGCCAGGCCAGGCCAGGCGGCGTGCGTCCAGCCCCGGCGGAGCAGGCGGGACTTGCGGGATACGCGAGCCAGACAGTCAGTTTATGCTTTCGTCACTGTGCATCTCAATCTATTTTTCCACAGATACCAAACTAGAGATGCTATACTGCTATTACAGACCGAGGTAAACGGTCTGTAATAGTAGTACATAACTATCTTTTTCACATATTTCCGTCTTCCTTTGAATACCATCTTAAAATTGTTTGAGACATTACTCAAAATATCGATTTCGATTTGGAACTGGTTTTGAAACAATTGAACTAATTCTGTAAGTATCACCACTAGTCCATCTCCTCACATCTTATTTTAGATATATTTTACTTCTAAGGTATTCCGTTTTCATTCCACCTTACTCTAAGATCTTCCGTTGTCACATACCGGAAAGAATGACCGGAGTATACGCACGAGCTCTTTTATCCTACAACTCGAGTTTTGATCTCAAAACAGCGTTTATCTGCTTTACAGAGATCATCTGGTGAAGCTCTTTTCCCAAGTAACATAGCCGAAGCTATTTTTAAAAATGTTTTCGTACTTTCGGACAAATTTAAAAAGGTGGTAAAATAGCGCGCTGGCGAGCTGCATCCTGACACCAACTCCGTAACAAGCATCGAAATAAGATATGAATCATGGCTTATCCCAGCTTACTTGGTAAGTTATATTGATATAAAATAAATATGTTATATTTGTATAATTTTGAAGGGAATAAATAATTCCCGGTGCGTCATTTCGTACAGACTACGTAAATGAATAAAGAGTAATGATGCAATTGGATAACTCCTAGATTTGGAGCATGTTTTCCCTTCCATTTTCTTTGTTTTAGAAAAAGTGGATTTCATATAAAAAGTTATATGTAGTATCGATCTGTAGCTATGTAAGTTATCTGCAGTATGTAAAACCAGTTTGACGTGACTCGCTAACGCTTACGCGATGTAATGTAATCTAAACAACTTTCCAGAAAAGATAGAAAATGAGGCTTCTTTCAATGTGAATTGTTTCTGAAAATCTTCAGAAAGTATATGGTTATATCAACAAAATTTTTAAATTGTTTTTTTTCTTTTCTTTTTCTGAGAGATGACTTTTATCGATTGACTCAATCACACGGTATTCATGTAATTGTGTTATTATTTGCAAATTTTCGGCTGTTGCCTGTCTTTGGTAATGGAATAAATATAGTGCGTTGCTAATCTGTTAGTCACTCTTCCAGCTCACACTACATAGTTCGATTGGAATATTATCTACAGCCGGACACTTCCAATTTTTCAGTTTTGTTTATTTTTGTCGCCCAATGCATCTCCGATTCTTGTTCGTAATCATCTATATTTATTCACTACTGTACTGGTAAGTTCTTCTCATGTAACTTTTTCGTGTTTTCTCCCCCCCCGCCCAAAAACAACAAAAAAACAACGCGTCGTCGTGGTGTTATGTTTAATGTAATTATTATTATTATTGGCGTGAAGGCCATTACTGACCACGCTACACGAATAACGTGTGTAATTTTTTCCAGAATCTGATTATTCTCCTGTATCTCTCAGTACGTCGAGGTTGTTACGCCTTGAATTCTGAATTATGAGATGATAGGATGATGATGTTGAGGGGTGATAGGACAATTACTAATAGTATATGACCGGTGGTAAAAGTGATATGATTTTTCTCATGGAATTGCGCCAGCAATAGAAGCAGCCAGAATTAGCAGGTTTCTAGGATTAATCAACCTTCCTAATTAGGCTGACGAAACTGAAAGTCTCATCAAGTGATCTTGCCGAGCGCAATAGTAAAATTTAATGCAGTTATTAAATATATGGCTCCCTTTTACTCATAGATCTCGTCATTCGAGGATCCAAAATTTCAGGGAGGAGCACTTCTTTGTAGCAGAACACAAGTTTCTGTATCATTTTTTTCTCCCAGAAATCGTCATCGCGGTGAATAATTTCATGATGCATGTCCTTTGGGGTCCATACAACGAAATGGCAACTACGTTTCCCTGCGAGTTGAAGCTGGCCCTGAATTTGATGATAATAATCGCTTCTCTTTTTCAATTTCAATGACTTTTTGTGAATGCAGACATTTTTTATGTTATTGCATGCCTCCTGTATTGACATGTTTTTCGCTGATTTGGGACATTTTATTTCTAATATTGAATCTTCTTCGACCAAACCGTCAGGGCAAGCTCCAAGAAACCCATGAATTGGGTGTACAAAGAGACCGCATTTTCAACAATTAGACCTGTTTTTTCTTGAAAACAATCAATAGCGCGTGATTCATTCTCGCTTCCGTACATCATGGCACTTGACAGGAAGTCACCATACAGCAGTTTTTTGGCGACAGGAGCCCACTTATTAGACTGCCTCTTACAAACATATCCGAAATTGGACGCGGTGTGCCTGTCTTTTCTTTCCATGTGCCACCTCTCAGATTCTGCCTACCCTCTTGTTGCTATTTCAAGCTCCACTATTTCCTCTTTATTAAGTGACAGTTGCAAGATCTTCTTCTCTTTCATTGTTGTCAGTTCGCTATCCTCCATGTCCACCTGCATAGCACATACACCGTAGTCAGCTAAACCTTTCTGGCTACCTTTATGATACGCTGCCCCAGATCTTACTTTCCTACCATTCTTTCCCTCTTGCCGTGCCTTGAAAAGCGACCTTTTGCAAGCTGCTCTTCGTTTCTCCTTCTTCTCGCCAGTTTGCTTTACAATAGAAGCAGGACTTTCATTCGACATAGATTTCATTGTCTCGTAGTGCCAATACGATTTCAACTGAAAGTCTAAACCGGCAGCTTTTGTTCTGTGTGTAAAATAACCTCGTTTGCCTCTGTTAATATGTTTTCCCCCGGTAAATTTTGCCACTAAAGACATGTAATATTCTGCAGCCTTGCTAATGCTGTTGGTGATACGTTGATGACTTTTCAGTACAACTGGCTGCAATAGAAATCGTGCTTTGTCGCAGATTTCCTTCTCTTCTTTGGGCAGGTCGATAGACTCACCTATTTTGGAGCAAAAATATGGCTTGCAGAATGTAGCGGTCCATTTTTGAGATCCTCCTTCAAGGACTTTACATCACCTTCCTCCACGTTGTGTGCTATTGCACCTCAAGCAGCCGCCTTGAGTCGCCTGATTATTTCATTCGATACTTTTTTAGTTGCAGTAGTGGATTCTATTTGAAGTGCATACAATCGTTTGGTATAATTCTTCACCACATGATTTGCACACTCCACTTTTTGTATTGATCGACCGTACGTAACAGACGTTTTCAGATAATAAAAGACGCTGGAGTCTCCATCTCCCACAACTGAGTGATACTCTAATCCATGAAGTTGCTTGCTGTGCTTGAAGCATTCTACCAGCATATCTTTTTCCATTGAAGCTGATGCTCCATCCCAATTTTTATAACATTTGTCATGTTTAGGGTGTAATTGTTGAGCTTCTCGGTACTCGCATATGCTGCAGGACTTGTTCCTAATTCCTAAATCCAAAATTGTTTGGGTTCTCATCCCAATTACGCAAGATACACCGCTGTTGGTTGTGTAACGATGTCCATGGCTGCGATGTGACCAACCTCCGTCCACAATAACAGTAATAAAAGGTGTACCATCTGTTACATCTCCTTTCTCAATTGCTAGATTTTTTTCTTCTTCACTAGCCTCTTTCATTTTCTGAAATAATACGTCTGACCATACCTAAAACACAAAATCGATAGTTTCCAAATATCACACTATAAATCTTTCGGGATTAATATATCGAGTTTGTTATGATTTAGTAATTCACTGTCAGTAGAATCAAAGTTTACCTCTCCGAGATGGGATTCCGCCTGTCTGAAAGATTTTGGGCAAATTGTTTTAATTTCCATATTGCTCAAAACTTCCTCCATGTTTTCGTGTCCCGACCCAATGGAGCAAAAACCCCAAACTGTTTTTTGAGTCAAAGTAAGTTTTTTCTTGTTTGATCTTGAGTGGTCTGGCTGACTGCAGATGGTGGTTTGTTGTTGACAATAGGGACAGCAATAGGGATCAAATCCAGACTCCACTCCTCCACTAGACGCAGGATGCTCCTTCGAAGATAACTTCCTGAGAACCAAACAATTATTTAGTGCATACTTCGAAACTTTTCAGTATTTGCAGACTCAGCCTAACGTGAGCTGGCGTGTCCGCGTGCTTGTAATTACTTGCTATTTTATTAGTAAACGCATCGTTTTCAAATTGTCAACTTGTCGGTGAAATTACGCAGTTCTAAAAAGAGAATATTTTTAATAGGATAGGTGCAACTTCAAGAATTGGGTTCATAACTTTCCTCAACCAAAACCACCCTCTTCTCCAAGATTGCGCGTCTGGCGGGTCGGTTGCGTCGAACGCACACCAAGATCACGAGAAGAGCGCCAGATCCTACAGAATGGGAGGTGATCGAGCGGAAGATGTTTCGGCAGCGAATTTCGGTTTTGGCATCGGTTTTGAAGATCCTTACAAGGAAACAACAGATTCGACTCCGATTTGACCTACGTGTGTTGCAATGTGAAGCTCTAATCGTACCGCGATTCCGAGACGGATAGCGTGGGAAGGTGTAAGGTCAGATAACTTCCTTTGCTCTTCAGTTCCATATATGACGCCTGATCGGGCACCGCCCAAGGTTATCGCGTCTCCGCGTCAAACTGCCGCGATTCGAACTGGTGGACTGCCACATGCGGAGCTCTAATCTGAGTGCATACGCGAGCAGTTATGCAGATCTTTCCTAACATAAATATTTTCTCATTTCTATTTTTTCTTCTAAATGGTATATTGATAGAACACAAATTGCTAAAGAACTTTTTGAAGTACTGTACTTCACAGGACGCACCTAATTCGCCTGTCTTTAAATGTCAGTTTGGGCTTCTGTACAGTTTTTATTATAGTGGTCCAAACCAAATTTTACAGTGACATATGTGGCAGAGGTCATGAGTAGAGTACGGAAAAACAGTTAGTATGAAGTGGAAAAAATGTTTATAAATTTGTAAAATAAAAACTATGACAATGACACAAGAAAACTAAGAATATGTATCAAGTACGTAAAATCAGATATAATATGCAACATCATAATTCACTAAAAACATTTAGTACTCGAATACTGCTCAAGTATCCTCTCAAAATATTCTCAAACAAAAAAAATATGTTTAGAATTTGAAATTACATTAATAAAATATTTATTTAGCCAAATCTAAAAACAAAACTTCCTTGGCCTACTTTTTTTGAAGAATAGATTTTTAACTTTGGCAGCAATGAGAGCAATGGTACAAACGTGGGTAAACAATGACCAGCAGAGAATCATTGCACCGTTATCAAGAACACTTTTGCGACAACAATCTGTTTCGGATCTTGCGATTAGTTAAAAAAAACCACGTCACTCATACTTTTCACACTTATAAGTAGTATTCTCAGGGGTGCTCCGCACTTGTTGCGATAGGGCAGTGCAGACTGAATCCAAAGAGAACGCATTCAGCCGGCTGCGTGCTCACGTGCGGCATCTCTGCTCGTTCCCATGCAATTGTGAATTACAGTAAGACAAAGTACGCCGAATTTAGAAGTAAAAATATGATTGAAAATTAATCAAATATTTTTAGACAATAATTTCAAGAAAATTGGTAGATATTTTATTAACTACATAAAATATTAGCAAAACGCTTTGTTAGGATTGAAATGATGTGACAAGATCACAATTTGAGAACTACATAGAAGTACAAAAAATATGTTATTACATAAGAATCCGGAATCTTACGTTATGATCGATACACTTATGTCATCACCTATAATATTTTCCAGTTAGTGTCAAAAGTTCCTAAAACTTCATAAAAATAATAAGCAACAAGAGTTAGATAAATGTGGATTTATAAATTAAGAGAATAGGTAATTCACCCTTATGTAAAGACATCTTAATTTTCACGTCATAAGAAACAGGGTCTTAATCGGAACAGCCATCTGAACTGAAAACGTATAACAATAGTATCATCACGCACACAGTGTTTAGAATTCAGCAGCAATGTTTCCTTGTTTGGAATATCTCCTCGTACGTCTCTTTTCAAATCCTTCAACACCACTTCGTTTGACACTGGCGGATCCAAGGGGAGGGGGCATGGGGACCGTGCCCAATATTATTTAAATGATAATTTTGTATAGTATCATATTCAGTATAAAAATAATATACAATATAATAATATACATTTATTATTTACAAAAATATATGATGTCCTCCCCCGCCCGAAAAGTGATCAGGCGGATCCGCTCCTGCTGTGACACCTCTCCTAACTCCGTAAGCGGAAGGCGATAACACAGACCCTTGTATGTCATCGGAAGCGACCGCAGATCCTGCACAGATCCTGAGGGGGGAGACTTATTTTCTTGACGCAAGCTACAATTACTGGTAACATTGGGGAGAGTTTTATCTCGTAAACTAAAAGTAAATTATAATTTTGAATTTCTTGGTACTTTTTAATGCATGTAGTCGCAGTTATCTACAGTGTAATTTGTGTTTATTATTATTATTATTATTATTATTATTATTATTATTTATATTCACATTTATTCAAAAGCATCGAAATCAAGGGTAGACCTGTGAAATCGTAGTCGCAAGGACAGACATGCAATAGTCACAATCTCTGTTGTACAGACTAACAGGCAGACACAAGAGAGAGAACACAATGCTATTGTGATGGCCAACGAAATTCTGATAGTTTGTACATCTTATGTTTGTAACACGAAAAAAGTTAATTATGAAAAATGAGTGTATTTGCTGTGTCTGCGACTTATTGCACTGAAGAGTTGTGCAGTTTTGTAATTCATGATGATTTATGTGATTATCATTCATGATGTGACTATGTTTTTGATGGATCACTCACAGTCTCTTGTTTTCCATTTTCCCAATCATGAGATTAGCAGGCAACAATTTCCTTTTCCTCTTTTGAGATGGCGGCAGGGATTTTTTTGTTGGTGGTATTGTCAGCCATTCTGATGCAGAAGCAACGATGTAATTCTGCTTTTCGCAGTGATCATTAGAGGATCTAAAATATTATTGAAAATAAATGTTTACAAACTCACTTCACTGGCCATTTTGTACTTGAACTACAGTGCTGTATACTCCTCTGTAAATCGAAGTTTTTAGTACCTCAGACATTTAAAAGCCACTTTCACACTTTGCGGTCTCAACAAATTACTTTTGACGTTGAAAACCTGAAAAGTGTTCACACTAGTGTAACGATTTTTGACGCCTCATCTTTCGCAAGGCAGCAATTTGACAATCTTTCTCGAATAGTGATGAAAATTCAATTACATTGCTCAAATAAATACATTCCAAAACTTTAATAAACCACTTATTTAAATATTACTGTCATCTGTCGTACATACGAGGTTGAACTAAAGAATTCGCCGAGGACCTAAAGCGTAAGTATTGCTCCTTCGGCATATTGCAATTTGCAATTTGCCGCCTCCGCCAGCAGTCGAGGAAATAGTATATCTGCTTCGACAACATTGAATGAGGTTCCATATCAGTTCATCTAATATAGAAAATGTCCTGTTCTGAGAAGACATGGACTGCATTTATGTTTTTTTCTATGAGTATTGACGAACAGAAAAAATATTTACCGTGGTAAACTGGATATCTTTCCTCCTATTCTCCTTCGTTTTGCTGAAAGTCGAAGTTGTTTCTTGGATTTTGTAGTAATTCTACAAGAAGACTTCTCTTGCACTTTGACTTCCTCGCAGTTGTTTTCCTCCATTACCACAAGCGTTTACAAGTACCACCACGAAAAACTGACGCTCAAATTCGTTTGGAATTCGAGTCCACAAATACTAGTCGTGAGCTGCCTTGTTTTCGGGCGGGGGGTTCGCGGAAAGCGGGGTGTCTGCAGCCTTATCTCGTGCATGTCACCTTTGTTATGACAAACGAGCAACTGTGCTTATTGCTGACATCTGTCGGAATTCGGCACGTTTGCGTTTTGAATTACAGACCAGGCGTGATCCACGGTTCTACACCACGTGTTTTATATTGTTAGAGTTTGCTGATTGTTCATAACACAAGTGTATTGCGTATTCATGTCAATTTTGTTTGTGACTTTTGGAGAGATATGGCTTATGTTCGTAGTAAAGGCCAAACAATATACAGAGAAGCTAGGAAAATTATACGTCTCGTTATTAAGAAATATGACGAAGAAAAGAATTCGGGCGTTCTTCAACACACGCTGCATAACCAGAGGCGGATTAATATTTTTGCCGCCTGTAGGCACATCAAATTTGCCGCCCTCTGGGTAAAATTAATGTTACATTTCAAATTGTAACGTTTCAGTAACAATTCCTCATTAATTTGAACGTTTTAACTTTAAAAGTAACATTACATTTTGCACATTGTGTTCATAAATTAAATAATTTTTTTTTTGGATTAGCTAATTTTGGATATAAACTGTATCTCCATAGCAAATAACGTTCAACATTAAAAGGAAAAAGGTTTCAATACTGAAACGTTAACATTAAAAGGAAACTAAAACATGACAACTAGAATTGCAACATGTTTTCTTTCGTCAACGGACCTTACTTTCAGATTCATATACTTCTGAAATCATAAGGCATACTCTAATGAAGTAGACAAATAAATAGCTTGTATTAAATATTAATATGATAGATTTTTATTTACAACTGAACGATTAGAATATTACGACGTTGTAACAGTTTTTATAATTTTCGATTTACCATTATAAACAAGGAATATAACATTTAACTTTTTGGATGGGTTTTTTATACAGTTGAAATAACGTTTTATTAATTATAGCTAATTTGTCTATTGATGTAAAATTTCGTGACGTGCCTTTTGGTGAGCAAATGCATCAATAATTATAGTAGAATCTAAAACGCTGAGATAATTTTCTTCGATACACAATAACGCTAAGGAGTTCAGTCGATACTCCGTCATTGTAGAATGCAAATAATTTTTAATCCTTTTTAAACAAGAGAAATAACGTTCTGCTGTGCAATTGGCCACCGGAATACATAAAAAGATTCATAGTGCAATGTCAACGTTAGGATAAATACATTCTAATTCTTCTTTCCGTAACCACTTTAATAAAGCTGCAGGATTCGTTGGCGTAACATCTTCGTCAAGGATTTTTAAACACGAACTTAAATGTATAAGCTCAGAAACAAGCGATTCTTCAAGATATTGGAGAAATTGTGAACATAAAAATTTCGCTGCTTTTTCCAAATCTATCAAAGATAATTTTTCTATTTCAATGACAGCCTTAAATTTGTCATGTGCATCTTGACACGCTTCACGTTTCTTATTCAATTCTGCAAGTAATTTATCAACAATAACCAAATAAGTGTCGATTTTAAACTTGTCTCGTGCGGTCATTTCTGCTGCATTCTCGTTAGTTTCATCACATTGTATTTTACGTTTCCTTTTCTTTTGTTTTCCGATTCGTACGTTTCAGTGTTTGATAGCTTCTTACCCTTCTCTTCAAACAGTTCAAAATGGTCTCTTCGTTTTAAAAAGTTCTACAAGCGAAGTGTAAATACCAACCACGGAACTTAAATCGATTTCGCCTTTTAGCAGTTGTTTGTTCGACGCATTTAAGCGGTCTAAAATGAATCCGCAAACCTCGGTCATAATAGCAGTTTCACGTTGATTTAAACCAACAATAAGACCTTTAGCTTCTGCACGCGTTGAGGGTTTTTGCGTAGAATCATCAGATATAATTTGAAGGGCATCTAAAACATTTTGCCAACGATGTTTTAGAGCCTAACATGCATCATCTCTAGCTGACCAGCGCGTAATTGAAAGACTTTTCAAAGAGAATGTGCTGGATCCTTCATCTACTAAATTTTGAAGTATGTCCCAACTTTTCGACATGTCCTCTCAAACGAAGCCCTCTTGAAACAAGACTTTTTATTACTAAAATGACACACGCTCAAGAACATTCCTCCAATAAGTTGCCTCGGTTTCAACTTGTTCAAGCAGCTGCTTATTCACTTGGTTTTCAGTTCGCTGTCTATTTTTCAATGCGGACGTACAGTTTCTATGACATGTAGAATTCTCATGTTCTTTTAATTTGGTATGCACATTTCTCCAATCATTGAATCCCTCCGATGATAATTTTGTTCTTCTGAATTGCTTGAAAACAATAGACAAACACCGCAGAAAACAGTTCCATTGCTCTCAGAGTAAACAAGCCACTTGCGAGACATTTTTTCTTTACTGATATGCGTATACTCAAACATATTCGACGTTAAGTAACAAACTTTGCCATCATTGTACTCTTTTCTTGATTTAGAAAAATCAACGTTTTTGTTTTGTTCGAACCCATGCTTGGCAACATAATCACGTGTAGCTTCATTAATAGACCACAAAGCTGATTCGCTTTTCCAACAAAAACGATCAGTCGAAGTTCTGGTTTCATCAATTTTATGTTCTTGCAGTTGTATACATTCGGTAGAAATCCTATTTAATTAAAAAAGAAAATAATAAATTATTATAATAATGTATGGTAATATTATAAACAAATATTCTAGAAAGATTTTATATATATATATATATATATATATATATATATATATATATATATAGCTTTAATTAATTATACAAAAACATGCTTAAACTATTTACATCGGTTGAATCGTCAACTCATAATCAATCGCAGTTATATTTTCAATTGCTTGAGGAATCATTTCATTTTTAGCTGTTTGGAACTTTGCAGTCTCATTATTAGATTCAGTGATAACCCTGAATAAATAAAAGAGTCAAAATATTATGTGTATTATTACATACTAGCTGACCCGGCGAACTTTGTTCCGCCTTAATGGCAATAAATAAGCAGATTGTGTTTTTTTTATTGGAAAAAATACAAAAAAAAATAAATAACTACATTAATCATTCATTATTATTTCTGTATTTTAGTACCTAGGTTGCTCTTCACTTAAGTACCTTGTGATACACGACATTTTTTGTTTTATTATCAGGCGCAAAAACAAACAACGCAGATGGTCTTCCGACCCGTGAACATGCCACGTATAATTGACCATGGGAAAAACATGAATGTTCTAGATTTAAACCACAAACTTTTAAGGATTGGCCTTGTGATTTGTTGATGGTCATGGCAAATGCAAGACGTATCGGAAATTGAAGTCTTTTAAATTCAAACGTAATATCGGTTGGGATCATCGGGATCCTCGGAATGAGAACTTCCTCACCTTTGAATTTTCCTATCATTATCGTAGCGTAAATTACATTGTTCATCAATTTACTAACCACCAAACGCGTACCGTTGCACAGTTTTGGTTGGTTTATGTTTCGAAGCATGATTACTACGGAGCCAACCTTTAGGCGTAAATTGTGCGGTGGTAAGCCAGGCACGTCCAAAGAGTTTAAAAATTCAATTGGATAGTTGGTGGCTTCATCTTCATTTGTGACGCAGTCAATAGATTTGAATGAATGCATTGTTCCAATGATCTTATTTTGAATTATGTAGTTCAGGTCATCTACATCTTTATTCTTAGCCGCTAAAATTGCTCGCTCACTCAACCATTCATTATTTTTGTAGTTAGAAATAATATTTGGAAATACATTGTTGATAAGTTCGTCTTTTGATGAGACAAAATTTCAGAAATTATTTGGAAATGATATTAATCCGCTCGATTCATCGACAGGTACTTGACCATTACCGATAGTCAGCAATTGCTCCGAGAAATCTTCAACAGATGTATCATTAAGCAATGTAACTCTCATGTTTGTTGTCAGCTGCAGTTTCTTCACATAGCGCCATAGATTTGACGATTTGAGGCAAGCGTTTATTTCATCGGCAGCCGTAGATCTTGGAATTACTGGCAGTATTTGGCGGAAATCGCCAGACAGTAAAATCATTGCTCCTCCAAAACATCTCGAGTCATTGCGTAAATCTTTTAATGTTCGGTTAAGTGCTTCTAATGCACGTTTATGCGCCATTGTGCATTCGTCCCAGATGATGATTTTCGATGCCGCTAAAACTTTGGCCATTGCTGAGTGTTTTGCAATATTACACGTTGGTTCTTCAATAGTTTGAAGATTTAACTGTAATTTGAATGCTGAATGAGCCGTACGGCATCCTTCTAACAATGTGGCTGCTATTCCAGAAGAAGCAACTGCAACCGCTATGTTGGATCTCGCCCGAACAGTTGCTAAAACTAATGACATAAGGAATGTCTTGCCAGTTCCACCAGGGGCATCTAGGAAATATAAACCACCATTTTCATCAGCGATTGCCTTCATTAAAGTATCATAAACTTCCTTTTGTTGGTAATTCAACAGGGGTACATTCCTTTGAACTACTAAATCTAATTCCTGGTGATCATATTCACGTTCCCTTTCCAATTCTCGATTAAATGCGTCATTCATTTCACGATTTGGCGCTGGCATTCCTAACCTGATTAATAAATTACCGCACATGAGGTAACACATATCTTCGATCAAGAGTAAAGCACGATTATGTATCTCCTCATTCATCTCAATATCGTGATTTCTGGAACTGACACGACTTTGATGTAAAATATCTTCTGACATACTATCCTTGTATTTGTGCCACAGGTTACATGGGTTTGATGGAAAACATGTCGAAATTATGATAGCGAATAATGTGCGTATCTGACTTGGAGATGCAGAGATAATGGCTTCAGCGATTGTCGTATCCCAATGGGTATCGTTTTCTAATAAGTTCAATTCTTCACATGCAGCACGATATGTTGGGAATATTACACCATTAACAGTTCGTAGTGTCTCAAATGAAGTTGGCCCACGCACATTTACCAGCAACAACCGCAAATAGAAACATTCATCATTCTTTGGATGAACTGTATACATACGACCAAGAGCATCAGTAGAACGCACATCTGGATACCCAGGAACCGCATCACCTTGCTTCCGTCTTTGAAAATTCTTGGATGAAGCATTCCAAGTATAATAACGTGGCATCTCCGAGTAAAGCAAAGTTCGTGCAAACTGATCGCTTTGGCAGATTGCAAAAAAACTGGTCAATGTAGTTGCTGGAGGTGTTTCAGCACGTTGCGTAGCATTCGAAGCCGTGAAATATACTCGTTGACCATTCTCCAGATGCACCGCCAAATGTATAACAGTAGGATGACGTTCGTGAATTGGAAATGCGAATATACGCCAAATCGCTTCATTACAGTTCACATAACGACCAACTTGATAGCGTGAAATTTCATCGTTGGTATTTGAGGATTGCAATCCAAAAACCGCCATATCACTGCCTTTCGTGACATATTTGCAAATATATTTTATGGACTTAACTGAATTGCAGTATTCAACGTTGCAATGTGTCTTGAACGTTTTAGAAATAAGTGGCGAATATGGAACAATCCAACTGTTGTCGACAACGAAATCCATTCTTTTCACTTTCGTTGTGACAGTTCGACCGTTGTCATCTGGTGATCGACGCCGATACAGCGGATACCCATCGTTGCCAGTGACAGTCTCCGCCGTTAATTTCCGTGGATATCGTTTAGAGCACTTTCCATCGACCATGCAAGGTGATTGGGGATTGATGGCACCACACGGTCCATGAATCATATTAGTAGTAACAACATCATGTAGGTCTGGATCGACTTCATGATCAGGAATCTCGGCACATATGATATCATCTATTTGGTCAGGCTGAATTCTTTCCACTAACCAAATAAGAATGTGTGCGTGCGGCAGGCCTCGCTTTTGCCATTCGATTGAATACATCCAGCATCGAGTATCTCCAAAGACGCGTTGTTTAACAATAAAGTTCATCAGGGACCGAATTTTTTGCCTGAATATACGTGCTGTGATGTCGTGTCTATCATTTGATGTTTGTCCGGGAAGCAGCAATTGAGTAATTTCTATCCATTTTGGATTACAGGTAAAAGTAATAAAGAGATCTGGCCGGCCGTAATGACGAACATATGTCATTGCATCTTGTGCATATTCATGCATATGACGTGGGCTACCAATGTACGTCGCCGGCAGAATAGTTAATCGACCAATATTAGCTGCATTTCCTTCAGTACTAACTGCATCACGTAAATGGATGTACTCCTCAGAACGCAGTTTGGCTTGGTTCAACCTAATAAATGTTAAACGTTCCGTTTCTATTTTTACATACATGTCAACGCAATACTGCTGAAACAATCGACGAAACCGCAGCAAATAGTTGTCAGCATTTTGACGAATCATCAAACGATATGCATAATAATTCATTGAGCTAACTTTCTTTGTAGTTTCTTCACCTGAAATTAAAAATTTGATAATTAACCATTTCAAAGACAAATAATACAGACATTAACCATTATTAAGATACTGATACTTTACCATTCAATGGATTTATCATTTTAATATTAAAATAATATCCATCTTCTCCTTGCCAAAACATCAGTGGGTATTGCAATGCGTCATATGATCGATGAGTTTCAGATATTTGTTACAGTTGCCCAGTATCGCGACGTGTAAGCACAATATCGCGTTTTTCCAATTGTTCACCAACAATCAGGATGGCAACTTCGTCTACTGTTGGAGCATTAAATGTGCGTTCGTGTGTTCCAGATGGTCGTTTATCTGCTTTGATGACAACTTTATAGTCATCATTTGGCATGCGCTCTAAAGCACTCTTAAACAACCTGACCAACGCATGATGTTCATGAAGCAGACACTGCAAGTCTTGAATAATTGCTCGCTTCATTCCTGCATTGATCCCTAGGCGTCGATCAAGTTGTTCTTCCATGTTGCCCATGAAATATATTTGTAAAAATTTATCCTGTGTATCTTCGAAAGGTAGTAATGATCCAATTCGATGGTGAATCTGTCCTTGTATCTACAAAATAAAAACCAGACAGTATTAACTGGGTTATAAACACTTTTTCTGTGGGAGAGTAGAGTTCAGTATTAGCAAATATAATACATACCAATAGATAAATTAAGTTATTCTTTAACTACATTCTATGTAAATACAAAAATAAATACCTTAAATGTCGGATTAAATCCTCCTTCTTCGATAATGTCTGCCCCAAATGACGTCATTTGGAAACAACTATTGTATTTTCGAGTATTTGCAAGAAAGTGGCGTGATTCTTGTGTTGCGCCACAAAGCAATGAATACAATGGCTCATGTGGCGGAGTCAACACTGGCAATTTCACTTTACCATTAAGGCAGCATAATCCAGGCGTTTCTCCGGAAAACTTTAATGCACCACAATACTCGCAAACAACGTCCATTTGCCCAATGCAAACGCTAGGATGCAAGCTGTAATCATTGCTGCAATCGTATCGAAACGCTGCTCGATTCAAATCAGCTAAATATCTTGTTCTGCGTCGCAAATTATCTATTTGTTGCCTTCTGTTGTTCGCTCGACGATTCTGCATTGCCAACCGGGCTGTTTCACGGGCTGCTTCACTTTGCTCTCGTGATTGAGAAGCACGAAGTCGAGCCATACTATCACGGCGCTGTTCACGTGCAATTTCTTGTTCTTCTTCAGTCCTTTCATTTGCAGTATTTTGTATTCTTCTTGCATTACGGCTTTGTCGGGAAAGATTCGATCGTCTTGGTCGCGGCATTATTAATTAAACTTCACTTCACTTCAATCCACTTGTTAATTATTTATTTAATAGAAAAAGTTTTAATATTGATTTCTTACAAATATCAAATTGTCATCCATACGTCATTACATAGCTGTCATTTTACGTCAATTACATAGCTGTCATTTGCGTTTTGTTATTCCAAGTCTGATTCTTTTTTGTTATACCACGTTTTATAGTGACTGACGTTTCATGTCAAGTCACACGGGAACGCTGTCGAACGGGATAAAAAGTATCCTATGTCCGTCTCCTGGCTCTAAGCTACCTCCCTACCAATTTTCAGCCAAATCTGTTGTGCCGTTCTTGAGTTATAAGTGGTGTAACTAACACGACTTTCTTTTATATATATAGATTATATAAAATAAAGTTTAGTAACATATTTTGTGCTAATTTATTTAAATTCTATATTAAGATATTGTTTATGTTAACGAATACAACACGTCAAGAATATTTAATTTCTAATCATTGTACTAAACATTTTTTGCATTTTGAGAATATTTTAGCAACACAACTCTGCATTAAAAATATATTAATGTTAACATTTATTTATCACACGTTATTAGTACATGGAAAAAATATACAAGCTGAAAACTGAATATGTTATCTAATCTATATGTTTATACTAACTCAGTAATAGAATTGTCGAATGAACTGCAGCAGTGATCAGTTTCGCATATAGGTTTAAAGAATTCATTTATTTTTTTGTCTTATTAATTTCATTTTGACATTTCTCTTCCTTTTCTTTTCGGATTTTTGCATATTGACTTCCGCTGAGCCTTTTTCGATGATCACTCATTTTAAAACTTCAAAATATCATTTTTACACAGCAGGCTCTTACAGTAAACGATACACAACAATAGTAACAAAAAGAAAGAAAAGAGTTTTTCCAGATCCGTCTTCTAGAACTAACTCAAGAAGTAATAGATGTCGCTACTTTCTATATAGCGCAATATGAATGCATGGCGAAATCCGTCAGCGATTTCTGATTGGCTAATTCAAACTTCTTACTCTAAGAATGTAATTCTTTCTACTCAATCAGAAGTCGTTGGCGAATTCTTTTCATGTATTCTGTAACATTGAAAATGTCCCTATTTGAAATTCAAACTTAATTTATAAATCAAAGTTTGAGGGGGCGGCTTTAGTCTCCTTTAAATCATTTTTAAAATAAAAATATGATTTATGCTGTTGTAGTTTTTAGAGAACCTAAATTTGTTTTAGAAAATATCAAGAAAATTTTGCGCCTTTGAAAATTTGCCGCCCTTGAAAATTTGCCGCCGTAGGCACGTGTCTACTGTGCCTATGCATAAATCCACCTCTGTGCATAACAGCAATTTTCGGGTAGCAAACTATACTGGAGTATCTGTTCGAACTGTGACATTAATTAAAAAAGAAGGATTTCCGGTAAGAAAATGCCATATTGTGAAGAAAGAAAATCGACATTGATGACTTTGACTTATTGATCGATTTGTTTTCCTTATTCTTGTATGAGGTTTGCGTATGGACACTTGGAGTAACATATTTGGGACAGCTAGTAGTTGCAGATTAGGCGGGGGTGGGGAGGACAGCTTCCAAGAACACCGAGCGCTTTCCTCAGCTCGCAATCACGTCAGCTCCTAAGAATGAGATGGCTCGTGAATGAACAGACGCAGTAGACAAGTGGACGTGGAGCAGGAAGTGTAATGCGGAGAAGGAAACCGAATAAGAGAGCCAATCAGTGAACTTGGTGTGCGCATTCTCCAAGTTGTCTATTTGCGAACCACTGTCCCAGTGCCATTTCGGACTAGAAAATCCCGGGCCCCCTCCCCCACAGCCACTGTACCCGAGCCCAGGTTCGTTCGTCTGACGGCCCTTTCCTAGTCCTATTCGGCAGGTGGCCGATGAAAGAACGACCGCCCGATGCATTCGGAGCAACAGCTTGCTCAATGGTTTTTACAATGGACAGACTGAATCAGACCCTCAGAGAAAATTCAAGATCATCTCCGTGAAATATAAAGAAGAAGTTTCAAAATTATTATAAATCGTGGAATCTCAGACATCGATGTGAAGATTCAATGGACGATATAAGCAAAACTATAGTACACATACTTTACTTTTTACTCCAAACGCGTGCCTATTATTATTATTATTATTATTATTATTATTATTATTATTATTATTATTATTATTTTCGTTAATCGGCCGACTAGGACCACGCAAGCAAGCATCCTGCATTTACCGTGGCTCAGTTTTTATTTATTATCGCGGTGGCAGGTGCTTGCAACAATTCTTTGGGGGGACCAGCATTTTAGCTGGATCCGATTTTTATCCCCCATGGTTGTTAGCCCAGGGGTATATTATTATTATTATTATTATTATTATTATTATTATTATTATTATTATTATTATTTTTTTTTTTCGTTAATCGGCCTACTAGGACCACGCATGCAAGCATCCTGCATTTACCGTGGCTCAGTTTTTATTTATTATCACGGTGGCAGGTGCTTGCGACAACTTTTTGGGGGGACCAGCATTTTTAGCTGGATCCGATTTTTATCCCCCACGGTTGTTAGCCCTGGGGGTATGGAAGATGAAATGATGATATGATGATGATAATGGGGGTGAAAGGACAACACATACAGACATACACAAATACACCCATGCCCGAGGCGGGACTCGAACCCGCGATCTTCTGGTCCGAAACCACTCCGGCACTACTGCCTTAGCGATCTCGGCCATCTGATCGGCTATTATTATTATTATTATTATTGTTATTATTATTTTTGTTATTAATATTGTTATTATTATTATTTTTATTTACATTATTCACAGTATCTACTAGTCGGTATGTCAACCACCAGGAATGATGACCAGGTGTGTGGTTGCTTTACTGAAGGTTCAGATGGCTTCTGACAATACGGCATGTATTCAAAATTGTTAGCGAGGAAGGGTTAACAGTCTAACGAGCCGAATAAATACACACGATTTCCAAACAAACAAATCGTATATTCGGATGTACGTGTTACATAGCTTAGTGATCAAGAACAACTGAGAAAAAAACAAAAGGTTGAGCGCGATGCGCACGGACAAGTCATGGCGCATGCGCGCAAACAAGATAGATGGCGCACATTCAAAAGATAAAATTCAAGTTACAACAAAAATTACAGATTTTTGCATATTATATACATTCCTGGCATCCACGTGGACACTCCAGTGCCCGAAGTGTCATTTTCGGGATCACTCCTGTAGCTGATATTATTATAGGCACAGTTGTCACTTTACTGAAGTTCCACTGAGTTGCGACTTCATGGGCGAGATCGGTATACTTCTGGATCTTCTCTTGATATTTTCCTGATATGTTGTGGGTATTGGGTATTGATATATCGATGAGGAAAACCTGCTGATGGTTTCTATCAATGTACGTTATATCGGGTCTATTGCCGCCGACATGTCTGTCAGTGATAATGGAGCGATCCCAGTAGAGTGTGTGCTCACTACTTTCAAGCACATTCTGAGGCACATATTTATAATACGGCACGGAAGTGGCGAGTAAGCCCGTTTTCAATGCCAATAATTGGTGGACCTACTTTGCCACTTCATCATGCCTCTTTTTGTATTCCAACTGTGCGTGGCTGCTACATCCACTTGTCACGTGTTGTATAGTTTCGCTTGCAGCCTCACATCTTCTACACGAGTCGGAATGAATGGTAGAATCTCTCTGTTTTCTGTAGTTCAATGTTGGTACCACTTGGTCCTGGATAGCTATCATGAAGGCTTCCGTCTCCGGAAAGAGATCCCCGTGCTGGAGCCATGCGTGCGACGCAGAGATGTCGACTTCTGGTTTACTCAGCTCGTGAGGGTACCTTCCATGCAGTGCCTTCGCTTTCCATAAGGATATCTTCTCTTCCGTTTCAATGATTGGTTGAACAGGCGGATCAAGCTTTTTCAAGTTCAGAGGACTATAGTTATTATCAACTGCGCTCACTGCTTGCTGAACTCTCCCACAATGTTCCAAGAAGTATCTTCTGAGTGAAGCAATTTGAGAGCTGTGTAGATTTATGAGATCTACAATACCTCGCCCTCCTTGCGACCTTGGAAAGGTAAAACGCTCAGTACTTGTTATTATTATTATTATTATTATTATTATTATTATTATTATTATTATTATTATTATTATTATTATTATGTACAACAGAGTCCTTATATTTCTTTCTTTTCAAACATTTTATTTCTCTGCAAAAAAGCAAATAACCAGACGAAAGTCAGGAAACTCTATAGAGTAATCCAACCTAGACAAAGACAAGATAAGTTTCTTCAAGAAAAAAGCAAAGAAGTGGAAGGACATAACAACAAATGGAAATCTTCAGAAATTTTCCAGGTCATCCGAAATATGACCATGGAGTGCAAAACCAACAATGGCGAATGTTAAGAACGAGAACGACAAAATAAATACAACAAAAGAAGAGATCACGAAAAGATGGGGAAAATACACGAAAAAGTTACATGAGAAGAACTTACAAGTAGAGTAGTGAATAAATATAGATGATTACGAAGAAGAACCGGAGATGCATTGGGCGACAAAACAAACAAAACTTAAAAATGAGAAGTGCCCGGCTGTAAATAATATTCCAATCGAACTATATAGTGTGAGCTGGAAAAGAGTGACCAACAGATTAGCAACGCACTATATTTATTCCATTACCAAAGACAGGCAACAGCCGAAAATTTGCAAATAATAACACAATTGCATGAATACCGTGTGATTGAGTCAATCGACAAAAGTCATCTCTCAGAAAAAGAGAAGAAAAAAAAACATTTTAAAAATTTTGTTGATATAGTCAGTTTCGACAGTCTGTCCGACAGTGTCGCAGATGACATTGGGAGGTATAATCACGCCAATCACGTGAGAATCTGTGGTGTCCAGAAGTTCATCCCGCGCAATGTGGACTATTGGTAGTCTAGATAGGGTATCAGCCTTTTCCAAGTCTTTACCTGGAACGTGTACAACAGTCTAATCGAAACGCATGAGACGGATACGATACCTTTGTAGTCTGGGGGATAGATTGTCTAGCATCTTAGTGGTAAGGATCGGGATAAGGGGTTTGTGATTGGTTTCAATCTCAATCTGAATGCCTCTGATGTAGTCTGCAAATTTTTCACAGGCGGAAGTAATCGCTAAGTCCTCATTCTCAATCTGCGTAGCGTTTCTCTGTGTCCGATAGTAATTTTGAAGTATAGACAATGGGTTTAATGCATCCACCTTCTTGAACCTGTAGAATCTGAGTATAGTGTATTTAACTTATTCACTAGTAACAATGACTGTAGCATCTCGGACCGAAGGATGGTGGGTTCGACTCCCGCCTCGGGCATGGATGTATTTGTGGTCGTCCTTTCACCCTCGATCATTACCATATCATGTCATCTTCACAGTGACCATAACGTTAAATCCAATAGTGGTCGCTAATGACACTAGATGTTGATGCGACCTTAAATTACTAAAAAAAAAAAAACAATATAGTTTGTAGGACTGTCAGTAGCTACGTACGATAACTTCCGCTCACGTTTACACGGATTTTTACATTGTGACACATTTTGAGAACACGTCAATTTATGAACTTTATGAAACCATATCAAGCCTACATGTATTACGTAAAAATGTGAAATGAAACATGTAACATATTCTTATTAGCATTAAAACCTACCTCTAACACTGGCATGCGAAGCCTTTAACAAAAAGAGGATTATCCAAACGTTAACAAACTCAAAAAGAGGGGGGAGAGGGAGAAAAGTGCATTATGTGTTTAAAGTATAATGGACTATTTCTGGGCGAAACGTGAAGAAACGTCCGAATGTGGTCAAATGAGATTCAATATCCTCTACAGAAACCCCTTAAATTACTTAATTATCGGTTGCAAACTGCCGAAAAGTTGATGTATGTACGAAAGCGCTCTGGAAGAACGTAGTCTGGGTCGATGCTTTTTACACCCGCCACAAAATACGTACCGAAAATTCAAAAATATACTGAACATTGTTTTACTAGTACAATATAGGTAAATAAATAAAGTTGGATGGACAAGGGGAGCCATAAATGTAGTTCCATATTTTGTTTTAAGCTGCGCACGCCAATGTTGAGAAGCAGGTATGAACAGGAACTAACTCTTGTTGCTGGGTACGCTGGCAGAAATATTCTGATTGGCTGGCATCCGCCGGAAAATTCTACTATTCTTCCTCTACGCCCCTCCCCTTACCTCCCCTCCAAGATCGCTCAGTTCCCCTCGCCGAAGCTTCTCGGCCGGTCTGCCGACGGAACAGTCTGGGAAACGTAAGTCGGAGCATCAGTTCTGAGCAAGAAACGTTGACAAAGGAAGTCTGTGAATGTGGCTCTGGTGTGGTGGCTGGTAACATGCCACGACCGAAAATGGTGTGAAGGAGAAATAAGTGAGTGATAATTCCATTATTTGCTGTTTTGAAATGGTAGGTTACTGTTGCAAAGGTTTCGTGATTGGAATGGTTTGTCGTTTCAATGCATTGGCGTGTATTTTCTGACTTTCTCAAATGAAGTGTTTGTTGAAGTTGGTTTTTTAAAGAGTAATGAACAGGGAGTTGGAATAGTTTCGCTAACAAATTCGTGAAATTTGTCATTCCCTATAATAAAACTGGTACCTTGTCTTATGTGCATTTTAAATCATCTCTAGAATACCATAACATTCTGATTTTGTAATGAAACTTTAATGAAACTAAATACCATTATTTAAAAGACTGCTTCAGAAATTCGATCTTGCACCATTGGAATCGGAAATGTCTTCCAACGTCCAGAAAACTGCCACTACCCAATGAAGAGAATCGCTTTATTCTGTAACTTGCTTCCAAACGAAACGGAAAACTGAACTTTTTTTCAAATTTACGCTTTTACATTGGAGAAACGTTATTGGCTGAAGTGGTATACGGTACAACCTTAGGAAGTTGTGGGAATTCTGAGGTGATATAATTCGTGGTTGAAATAAGGAAAGTCTTGGTCAACATACTAGATTTATTATGAGACGCCTTTCCCGTCATCAGTCTAGAAATGTCCAGAATAAATGCAAAACCTTAAAAATAATTTAAAAGATAAATTCATTATTTGTATTAACTGTATTATTGGCATTAACAGAAGTACATTTAAAAATTGTTTTCAATAATAAAAATGTGAGAATGCGAATAATTAAATTAAAATAGGTACACTTTTTCAATAGAATCAACCCGGTATTTTTCCGGGAATAATTATGAACCACTGAGATGTCTCAGGCGAATAAGTTGTCACTGCAGTTTTCGACGGTGGCTTTTTCTTCCCTAGCCTAGTTAGGTCGAATTCTGCCGTTGTCGGGAGAATTCTAGCCGCTGGATGCTCTGATCGGTAGTTGTCGGAGATTTCTTCGATCAGTACTAGACTTCGTGAGAGGGAAATGCGTACTTTACCCTTTTAAAAGATTTCATTCATATATATTCCAATGAATACCGTGAATCGTTTTGAGTAACTTGTGTGGTCTATACTTGGTGGAAGAAAAATTCGAATCTGCAAAAAATAAATTATGAAGTATTTTCTAAAAACGTATTTGGATTGTTGTGATTCGGCAAATTTGAAAACTAATAGCCGTCGTCATTTGACAAGAGAAACGTATCTTTTTAAAATAGCATTTTCAGTAATAATTTAAGCATCTCTTTCCTCAATGTCGTGTACATCGTGAACATAATATTCATTGACTTGGTTCTCTAAACACACAAATATAGCATGTACAGTCGGACCTTCATATATCGAAGCTGACAGTGCTTTCGATAATATTCCATATGTAGGGACTTCGAGGTATAGAGAGTTTCCGATCTCTTCAGTTTCAAGATTTTTGAATTTTTTTTCGCGGTTTTTCATCACAGTCAAACTTTACCAGCTGGTATTTCATACTTCTCTCCACGTTTTTTTCTTATTTTGCTCACCACTGGACACATATTTGATAATGCTCACTTTTTCTGCGACATAAAGGTATTTTCGTTTGGTCATTTCGAGCACCGTTTTTAAGCGCGTTACTGTAAACTGAACCTGAGCTGATCTGAAGAAATAAAACGGTAGGGCAGAGCCCTTAGACGAACGGGCACGCAATCGACCTTCAGATCGCTTCGGACGCATTCCCCGATTGACGAGTTCCAAGACGAAAGGAGGAAGGAGTTAACCTCGTGAGAAAGCTGGGAACTGGGCGCAGAAAACGCGGTGGTGTTGTGGGAAATAGAGAAAAGATTTTAAGGTACAAATTATGGTCGTAAAAGGGGGGGAAATGCTTCTGAATATACATTCAAAAAGGTGCTGCTGAAACAACTGTATGTAGGTTTAAACCAATTACATGAACGGAGTTTCTAGAAAACACATACTCAAAAAAATATTCGGACAGTACTCGGCTTATTCACGTTGAACACGCTCTCAGCCTGTTAAAGCAATAAAATATTAAGCCAGTAATAATTGTAATATTCTTTTAGCTTTAAATACTCGTACTTCCCAAAATTTTTTCTACTTTTACATATATGATAAATTTGCTTTGGAACTTCCAATAACGGAAATTGCACATCAAATAAATATTCGGACAGACGTATATCAATAATGTTTGTCAACGAACTGTGGGGCGAAAACAGAAGTAGTAACTTTTCCCACGGTTGATTAATGGACGGTTGTAAAGGTCAATCGAAGCACTGTCAAAAATCAGTCTATTAGTGTCTCTCCTTGAACGTTGAAAGAAGTCCTCGAAAAGGAAAGAACAGCTCTTTCGACCTGCGTCAGTTAGTAATCTTTCTTAACGCTAAAGGCAAGAGCCGCAGTGAAATTGCAAAAACTCTGCATATGATAAAAAGCACGGTATATGATATAATCAAGGGATTAAAAAGAAGATAGGCGTTAGTAGGCGTCCCCGTGAACTTTCCCGCCGAGAAGAGATCGTCGTCATTAGGAAAATCACAAATAATCCCAAATTAAGTGCACCAAAGATAGCTGCAGAGGTGAGCAAAGAACTGGGGAAGGGAGTACATACATCCAGAAATAAGTGATTCTGCGAAAAACAGAATTTCATCGTCGCGTGGCTAGAAGAAAGCCTTTCATAAATAAGAAAAACAAGGAGTTTATTTATGTAAAAATACTGTTAGAAATTGTGTGACATCCTATGGGGAGAAGTGAATTTGAAGTGACATGTATGTCCAGAAGCAAAACAAGGGGCCATCTCAGCATTTGCTGAAGGATCAGGGAAAGTGGACGAAAACCAGATCGAGATTGCGAAAGATGGGACAAGGCGGGAGTTCGCTGAGGAACCTATAAACAAGGATACTGAATGGTGGAAAAGAGTAATATTTTCGGACCAAAGTAAATTCAATGCGTTTGGACCTGACGGAAGAACATTGGCGTGGACAAATTGGCAAGACAAAAGCAAGTTGCAAGAAAAGAACCTGCAGCCAACAGTGAAACACGAAGACGGGAACGTAATGGTGTGGGGCTGTATGGCGACGAACGATGAGAGCTTTCTACATAGAATATACTACAAAACGCGTAGAAATCATGCCAAAGAAGTTGAATGAAGTTTTGAGAATGAAAGGACTCCCTAAAAGTTATCGATGTACACTCTTGGAAACATAGTTTCGCGTCGAAAATGCCTTGGCGCGATAGGTTGATGGCTCTGGACATCCCTGCTTGCCGACAGCTCTATCTACCGTTTATTTTCGAAACTACGTTCTGTAGATCGTGCTATGAAAATGTAATTTATCTTATTGGAGAGAGTTTAAAATGTTTTGAAATCCATTGAGAGCAAAATAGTTGTAGCACTAAGGAAAAAGACTTTCGTGATTCCTGCCAGTAAAACTCAACTGACATAAATTTTTGTAAACGTAATGTTTCTTTCAAGTTTCGTTAATATAAAATGTATTAGTATAAGAGGAGCGGGACAAGGGTGCAGAATGGCTCAGTATTAAAGTGCTGTTCTAGCACTGGTGAAGTTGCGGGTTCGGTTCCCACCCTACATAGATATTTTATCCATTCAACAGTGCAATAAAATCCACTAAATTATAACATTTTACATTTGTCGTGACAATTTTATGCATAAAACGGTGAAAATTCGCTGTCGCGATGAAGGCGAATATTTCAATTGTGAAGAAATTAGGAAATTGATCCGTTATATTAAAAATTAAAAATTGTGCATTATGTAGTGTGGAGATAACAATATGATGTTAGTCCTGTACCGCTCGAGCATTTTTATAACGATTTAGTTATCGCAGCGGTGTTTGGACCGCCCGTAACGTTTTGGAGATTTCTAAAAGTTTTCAGCCAGCACGAGCAGGATCAAAAACACCAAATCATTACATAAATATTTTATTTGAAAACTAAGCCAAAAGTCCCCAACTCACGTGGAACAATCAAAATATGTAAAAATTAAATGTTGGCCGATAAAACTTAATTCAGGGGTCTAGTATGAAAATGGGACTTCTCCATTCCAGTCTGTTTTGAGAAAAACAAAAAAAAATGTCTTATCTTTTGTTTAAAACATTCTTATGCTAAATGTTTGAGATTAATTCCCTTGGCTAGTGAAAGTCGAAACAATAGAATAAGATAATTAAGGAATGTCTAGTCATTACGAAGAAAGTTGAGCTAAAAATTTAAAAAAGACTAATTTTGAAATTTAATTTAAGTATTTTTGTGAAAACGTATTTTTGGTGAAAAAAAAACAACTTGTTTTCATTAAGTATTTTACAATAGTGTTAATTATTTCATTTCGATTTCAATATATCATGTGAAATTTTTTATCAAATATGAAGATCAGCAGACTGTAACTGCTGACGTTCACAACACTAATCATTTTCAGTATCAGCTTTATCAATGCTTAGGCCAGTTTGATTTCTACAGAATGATACATGTTCTGAATTGGAAAGATCGTACTGTGCAACGAAATGAAGATTATGGAAAGATCGCGTTCTGATATTAACACATTATTATTCATAACGCGATCTTTCCATGATCTTTAGGAGCCCTCTGGAGTGAACAAAAAACGCGTTTTGTTACAAATCATTTTATAAAACGACGCGTAATTGCAACGGGCCCCTATTGAAAGCAGTATCTTATTTTTCACTATTGGTGAAAATGTTGCGTTTTGAAACTAGACCTCTCAATTCGCTGATTCTCGCAATATTAGAACAATTTTGCATTTATTTCAGTAGAATTGACATTTGATGAATTCGGAGATAACGCTCGGGCATTGCCTGCATCCGTTCGTCATTCGTATTAGTTCCGTGAAAGGAAACAATCTGAATATGTTTTCCGCACCCAATACGGAGGCAGGTATTATAAATAACATCGTCAAGCAACATGAGATATCTTCAGTATTCTTCTAAATGCTTTGAATCCTGTAATAATGCAAAGCCAACTTCTTAGATAAATGAACACATATTAATAATAATAATAATAATAATAATAATAATAATAATAATAATAATAATAATAATAATAATAATAATAATAATAATAATAACAACAACATACATTTGAGGAAATGAGAGTAAAAATATTGGTGAAATATAGGACAGAACAAAAATGCCTAAATTTTTTTGCGCTGGCCAGTGTTAAGAAGGCGCGCGACAAGTGTTAAGACTGTTCCTGCAAGTCGCTCCTGAACTATTGAATGCAATCACACTCTACACACGAAATTTGAAAAAAGGCACTATGTGATAAGTATATATGTCCCTAATAATACCTGGGCACTGTCACTGGCTAAACTCAGTTGACAGATTTTTCAGGCAAAAGTGTTCAGAAAGCGATCCAAATACCGCCCGCATACGCGATGCATAGGTAAATCAAGAAGAAAATGAACTTTAATGTATTGCTGTATTATTTTTACTTTTACAAAAATATAATGATTTTTATCTCGTAGAGCACCAAAACTGACCATGAAAATGCGCTCGTAAAATAAAAAAATCACCATCAATAGGAAGACAAGAAAAGATACACCAGGAAGGCAATCACGCATCAAGAAAGAATTCTGGCAACTCGAATTCATTTCCAATTTGTTCATTAGGATAAGTTCAATTGTTCTGGGGCAAAAGTATATTCAAAATTTAAACTAAAACAAACCTTATTTTTTTGCCGGGAGATGCACAAACTACATTATTCTTTTTTATTTGTTATCTGTTCAACAGTTGTGTGTTCAACAGGGAGTCTCACCAACTACGGGCCATCCCCATAACTTCTAAACGGTTCACGATATCGAAATGTAGTTTTCGCCCAACAATGTGAAATCATAAGGCAAGTAATGTGCCTTAGGAATATTGTTCAAAATATTGTTAGTTTCCGAGAAATTTAATCATCTTTAATTTTTTAAATGGAACCAAGTATTTATCTCACTAGCAATAGATAGATCATAAATAGAGAATGCAATGATGTAACACATGTTAATGCTTTGATAGTATTTTGAGAAGAAAATTATACTTAACGCCATGTGATTTTAAATTAAATATATAAGATTAACTGTAAATATACAACCCTTTCAACTGTCTCCTTTTGGGAAGGTTGCCTTCGTGGTGCGGGCACTTTTACGGGGAGAGGGGAGAGGCCGCGAAGGTCACGTTCGCCAAAAGCGACAGTTGCGACGGCAGCTACAGAACAAATTGCTTTTAATTTAAAATCTCAGTCCATAAACTATAATTTTATGCACAAAACACAATCAAAATATTAGCAATGTTACAGCATTGCATTCCTCTTTTTAAGATCTATCTATTGCTTTACATGGTTCCATTTAAAAATCAAAGATGATTAAATTTGTCAAAAAGTAAAAATATTTCAAACAATATCTCTACACCATATTACTTGCCGCATTATTCCGCATAGTTGAGGGAAATTGTAAGCCGATATCGGGAACAGTTTAGAAGTTATGAGGGTTGCCCGTAGTTGGTAGGACTCCCTGTATGCAAGCAATATATGGCGGCGGCGGCGATGGTGTGGCGGCGGCGATGGTGTAACGGTTAGCGTACCGGACTGTTGTACCCAAGTTGGCGGGTTCAAACCCGATCGAAGCCGTGGATTTTTAGGGCGACAAAATCCTTCGTACGCCTTCCTTCGGAGGGGAAGTAAAGCCGGCTGTCCCATGTTTGTAGATTTACTTGCATGTAAAAGATCCTCAAGCCTAAATGACGCCTCTGAGCTAAATTCAAACCCGCCTGTTTCTCGCCCACGAAATACCTCCTTCCTCTGCTAGTTGGTGAAAGGAGCGTAGCGAAATTTGCGTGGTCAGACGGAAGAGCGGGCCTGATGGCCCGAGTCTCGCCACGTAAAATAAGGCATTAATTCAATTCAATTCAATATATGTGTATTTCAAAAATTCGTGTTTTAATTCCGTTTGATAGAAGACATGCATTTTTTAACATTATTGGTAATTATCGAAATACGTTGGAGACATTTCAAACGTTCGGAAATTTGGCCCAATAATATTTATGTAACTAATTAAGTTACAAAAGTGCTTGTTTGGCTCATTGGTAGAATCGTTTCTTTCTGAACTCTATGCAGCAGGATCGAATCCAGTGCGTGTCCGTTTCTTCTTTCTTTTTTTTTCTTTTTTTTTCTTATCCGTGATTTTTTTGTCAAATGAACTGTATTACAGTACTCTCTCTATTGTGTCAATAAAGTATTATTTTGATTTTAAAACAAAATAACTCTGAAAAGGGCTCTTTATCTTTCTATGAATATTTGTTTTTAATTCTCCAAATTACATATTTGTTAAAATTTTATTCTATTTTTTCATTAATTGTTTATTTATAAATATCTTATTCTAGAAAATGTAAGGAATACATTAATAAGGAATCCAAAACCCCCCAGATTCTACGACCATTCTCATCCTACGTGGGAGAGAATCCACAAGTCTCGCCGCATAGTTTTCACTGTGAGCGACCTCCTCCCAGGCTTCATGGATTATTTGCCTGAGCGCATCGGCATTGTTAGGTTCCGGATCAGGCCAGTTTTCGGCCATGGTGCGTCTTGTCTCTGCCCAAACATTTTCAATAGGGTTCAGATCTGGTGCACAAGGTGGCCAGTCAACAACCTGAATATCTTGTTTCTCTGCAAAAAACGATTGAACCAAAGCCGACTTATGAATCGGTGATTGGTTCTGTTGGAATTGAATTATTCCCACAGGATGCTATTGCCTTACTGATAGAATCATGATATCTCTCAGTATGTGGATGTACTGAGGCGCATTTAAGTGGTCTTGGATTCTATGGATCATTCCAATCCCTCGAGATGACATCGAGCCCCAAACTGCTACTGAGAAACGACCTGACCTGGGGACTTGCTTTACGTACCGAGAATTATAGCGGCTTCCTTGGGGCCTGAAAACGCGAACGGGACCATAATTTGCGGAGGAGAATATACTCTCATCAGAGAAAATGATATCAGCCCAGTCTCGATGTTTTTTTTTCCTCCGCAAATGCCAACCGATAGAGCTGGTGTTCTTCTGTCAGCTTCGGTTTTCGAGCTGCATTTCTGGATCGCAGTCTAGCCTCTGAAAGTCTGTTGCGTATTGTTCTGGAGCATCCAGGAAATCTGGTGGTTATTTGCAGTTGTGAAGAAGTTTGAAAATTGTTTTCCACCGCTGCTCGTATCAAAACTTCATCTTGGTCAACATCTGAAATACGCCAAAGCCCCGCTCCTAGTTTCCTCCCGGATTCTTCCGTCTCTCGATAACGTTTAAGCCAGTATTGCGCTGTTCTTGCCCCAACGCTATACCGACTCGCCGCCTCTGAAACAGAGACGTGACCCTCTTCAACTAATGCGATAACTCGCTTTTGTGTGGCTTTGATATGGTGAGCAATGTCGAAAAATGAATGCGGAGTAGTTCAATTTGCTTAGCCGCGATTTTTCTTTTCTTACCAAGTGGCAACGCTGCAGAGCCCTTTATCTTCTTTTGACCTGCTGTCGAAAACACGGAAGTGCTGCGAAGGTCAGATTCAAGTCGGTAGTACCGTGAGGCTTACGAGAGAAAATCGATAATCTCTCGCAACAAAAGGAATGAGTTTATTCCACTGTCTTATGAACGAGAATATTGTAGCAAGCAAAATGACATCGCTAATATGGCTAATTGGCAGTCTGATGTTCAACTAGAAGCAGTCATATTTTGCGTTAATTTTTGGTAGAATTTGTTTTTGAAATGAAAAAAATCGCTATTTTCTGCCATTATTTGTTATTTACAATCTGTATTATATTTTTTGTGCATAAAAAAAGTTCAATACACATAATGGATTTCTACTTATCTATTTCAGATGTGTTTGTATGATACTGTAATGAACTTCAATAGCATGACAAACTCTAGGAATATTTTCCCTTCAAAATTCGTTTTCGGCAAATTGTATTTTGAATTTTTTTTACTTCACAGCTACGAAATCTCAATACCCACATAACTAAGGCCTCCCTCATGAAGGCAAGGGATCTCAGAAAGATCGCATCATCAGAATCAATGAGCCACATTTATCTTCAAAACCATTTTATTTACTTCAGTGTAGACATTGGATTTCAAAGCCTTGTCACACTAAGAATTATTGTAATTACAGAACATCAACAGTTCCATCATCTTTATTCACATTATATATCAATAGCATAAGTGAGTCTATGCACAGAATTTAAAAATAATATTTATTTATATATAGTAGTATAATAGAAATAAAAGTTATATCAAGGCGAACAAGAGATGTCCAGACGGGATTTAATGAATTATTTACAGATACAAACACAAGTCACATTTTCTTGTCAATATATCACTATAATTTTGTGATATTGTTAAACGAATTGTCTTTCCGAGCTTTTAGGAGTTCCATTTCATGGTTTTATTCGAGTAAAAATGAAAATAATACGCAATTTTTATTGTTCTTTTTATTCGCAATTTAAGATTATATATAAGATTATAGAAGCTCATTTTATTTTGGTCTCTTACGAGTATTACCGCTTTTTGAGAATTGCTTGTTTGCATTCCTTATTCGCAATCGAGAATTTTGCTTAAATTATGCATAACATTGACGCGACATATTTAGCATGTAATTTTGTGGATTATATGGCACTGTAGAATGAATAAAATGATCTACGTAGACGGAGAACCGAACCCGTTACTTCACGATTTCTAGAACACCACTTCGACACTGAGCCATTCTTTCGCCCTTCTAATGCACCCCTTATAACAACACATTTTATATTAACGAAACTTTAAAGCAAAATCACGTTTACCAAAGTTAATGTCAGTTCTGTTTTACTGGCAGGAATCACGAAAGTCTTTTTCCTCTGTACTGTTACTATTTAGCTCTAAACGGTCATTAAAGTATTTAATACGCTTTCCAATAAAATAAATTTAATTATAGTTCGATCTACAGAACGTAGTTTCGAAAATAAACGTTAGATAGCGCTGTCGGCAAGCAGGGATGTCCAGCGCCATCAACCTCTCGAGCCAAGGCATTTTCAACGCGAAATTTTGTGTTTCCAAGAGTGTACTTATAATATAAACCAATTAATAAAACTAAATACAAAATGTCTGAATATTTTTTTTTACGTTCCGAAGTATTTCAAATTTTTTGTAAATTAATATTTTTAAATGGGAAAATTAAGCTTGCATGTTATTCTAATGTATGAGATGCGAGTCTTTCATTATTCACAACCAAATTACGACACGTTGAATATTTTGTTTTAAATAAAAGAAAATATGGGGGGAGAATCGTAGGTGACTTAATAATCGTAGATTATTTTTTTGAGTGTACGTATCACTTTGCGCCAGTTTTTCTTTAGAGTCCGTTAGAGGTGATTCGTATTTTTTCCCGCGGATCGTGTAGTAGAACGTACTTCGCAGGCGCGTCGAGCTGCGCCCGCCCGAGCACATGCCCGCGTGTGGGCACTGCGCTTTTGCGAGCACAGGCAACTCCCCACCAAAGAGTATATTATCAGAGACGGCACTCAATGTTAAAAGGAAAACCCTTATTTGCACAACTTCCGGTGCCGCCACATTGTTCTGTATGTTTTTCTATTGGGTAAACAGACAGCCAATAGCGAAGAAGTAACCGGTAAATTTGAAATAAACCAGCGACGCGGGAACTTTAAAATTTCACTCCCATATTTCCACGCCTTAATTCATTAAAAAATTCACAATAATAATTATAAGGATTTTATGGAACAAAAAAGTCAAATTAGAGTACTAAAATCTATTATTTATTGAGCATATTGATATTACACAATTTCGTAATTTCATTAGTAATAACAATTTTGAATTACAGAAAGTAATAAACAGTACACCTGCATAATTGCCACTTTAGTATTTGCTTGTAGATATGCCAAATTAATACTATGGAATACTACATTACAAGCATTATGAATAAAAAATAAGAACAGAATTAAAAAGAAACAAATGAAAATACTACTGCACATTTGCCCAGGTAAAAGAAATAGTTACGATACAAGGGGTAAAAGTGCCATTTTATTTTGCGAATTACTTAAGCCATTAAGAACACGAATTACATAATTATGTACTGTTACATTAAGATCAATATTATCTGATTAGGTCACATGAACGTATTTTGTTTTCTTTGTTGCTTTCAAAGTTTATCAGAACATTTGAGCATTGTCCCACTTTTAGCAGTAGTGCAAAAAATTGAGCTTTTAGCATGCTCTGCATGCCTTGCAAGAACCGCTTTTACTAGTTGCAACCTAAAAATGTTTTTCATTAGTCAATAAATATTTGACAAAATTATTTTATTTACCCATGCTAATCTCACACATGCACAGTTCAGAGCGTGGCTTTTTTATAATGGGATCCACTGTGAAAGTACATTCACCTTTAAAACAATGATTAACAAATAGTGGAATTCCATCAATGCTTATGCACTACAATTTAATTCTGAAAATGGATTGTCAAAATGCAAATATTTGATTGCACCAGGAGCCAAGCCTGGGACCTTCTGATAACTGGGCAGATGTCCTAATAACTGAGCTATAGAATCATGCATTGCATTCACGACTCACAACAATTCACAATCTAATAAGGATCAGCATTCAAATCCAAAATGTAATTGGCATGACGATGAACAAAACACGATGATACACACATACTAGAATATAAATTGAATCAAGATTGTGTTTGTCATGAGAAACAATTATTGTAAGAACTGTATAAAAATACTTAAGCAACTTATATCAGTACTAATAATAAAAATTAATACTAACAAAAAAATTTACAGACAAGATAATAAGCACTAAAGAAATTCTAAAATTGCATGAAATCTAACATAAATTTATCTAACAAATACATTAACTAAAAATATATTACTCTAACAAATCATTATTGAGCTTTCGGCACTTGGCTCGAATAAGCATCCTTGAAGTTACATCGAGCATCACTCCTACAAGGGTTTCCCCATGCACAACACAGTCTAACAACCACCGAAAATCAAGGCTAGTTGACAACAAGCAACGAACATCTTGCTTCAGTGTTTTGGAATGCATTTGTTGCTGTGCAACAAAAGACATTTCAAAATCACTGACAGCAGTAAGAATCATCTTTGTCAAACCTTCAGAAGGGTATATCAAAGATGGGTTTTGAGGATCAAACTCCCGACTTTGAATATACTTATGAAAATCTTTCAAACTGTCTGTGCAAATGGAGTACTTACACTTATGGCAACTCTCGCCCTTTAAAGCTCCCAACATTTGCCTGCCGGTAAACCCAGCAACATACCACGTTGCGATATACTCTGGACGAGCTAATCGTATTTCTGTGGGATCTTCTGTTGCTGGGCCATCATCGGGAATGTGCAGGACAACACCGTCCATATCATCTTCTTCCTCCTCTACCCCTGTATCCAAGATCATTTGATCATTAGGTGGAGGTGTGCAAAACGTCCTTCCCACAAAATCCCTCAGGTCACATAAAATTTTACTGTCATCTTCTTGACAATTGCCTCTCACACGAGAGCCGACAAGCCTGTTGATCACAGCTGTCGTAAAGTGCTGCAGTCACGGCTGCAGTAAAGTGACAACAAGTGGGGTCGGTGTTAGTTACCCCATGCTGCCGGATGATGGCAAATAAATTTTCTACAGGATCTTGGTTTAACCTCCGTAAGTTGAGACCATTGAGAGAGTCCTTTACATCATCCCATAACAGCTGTAAAGCTGTTAAAGTCTCTACATAAGCTGTGCAGGAAAAAGGTCGCCGTAAGTGAAAGGCACCTCTTGTGCCATTGGCATGAATTTTTTTTTACTCCATGTCCAAAACTTTAAACTTTGGAGTTTTTCAATCATTTCCCGCCAAACTTCAAAGTGTCCAGAGCCCTCTTTGACAATCATTCTGGAGTGAAACTCTTTGGCTTGACGGGGCACACGTGTTTCCTCTTTTCTGTAGTCATCGCGTTTGTGGGAACCATTTGAATAATCAAACAGTCTGTCAAAATCCGCAATGACATCAGCTGTTTCTCCAGCACCTACGATCTCATACCCATCGCCCCCGAATTTGCTCATCTGAGCAACAGTTCGCATGTGCCCAGCAAACCTCTGGCTCAACACCTGAGCAGCATACTTCACCCTCATCTTCGCTCGTCTCTTGGGGTGCACATGATTCTTTGTGAGATGTTGAACTCTAAAAAGTTGCCAGTCGAGTTCCCATAGACGAACTATGTTACTCCACCGTGCAACTTTCCCCTTCCATACAAGATGTGCCGCTTTCATAAAATTATTGCGCAAATTCTTGAACAGATGGGGGATATCACGTATCACAAAGATCTTGTGACCCCCCACACAGAAGAACGGAGGAAAGCTAGACACCTTCTCTCTCACCTGAGAGAATGAGGATGTTTCAGCTGCATCATGCGCTACGCCTTCGGCATGAAGGGGGGGTATCTCTAGGGGTATGTTTTCGCACACATTCTTTTCCCCAGTTTGACTGGCATGAATGAGGCTCTTAAGCGCACCGGTGTTAGTGGGAGCCAGATCACACACGGCCGCTTTCACAGTAAAACCAATGCCCTGTAATGCTTCAATAACTTCCACTATAAGTTTGGCTAGAACATTGGCTGGCGTAGTGTGCTGGGAGAAATAGTAAGCCACAGGCTGCTTGTAGGGACGCTGCAAGCCTTGAATCATGAAAACAAGAGCTTGATCCGCTACACTGTTCGAGCGCCCTTGGGTACCATGATCAACAAATCCATCAATCAGGCCTTTTTTATCATTGTAGATAAGTCTTTTTTTCAGGGACATCTCGTCAAACATCAATGTGGAAAATCTGTCCTGATCAGACATCTTGTTACCAAGACGGCGCATCATTTCAAGGACATGTTTATCTATACCAGTTTCCATGGGCACATTTTCAAGAACTCTCAACAACGTCCTAACTGAAGGTAAACAAAGAAATCTACAGAGCAACCTTCCGTTTGAAAACAGACAGTGCGAGTACCTTTTCATGTTGTTCCCAACGCCTTGCATTACCTGCCTTCTGGGCATTCCGCAGATGTCCGCGGACAAAAGAACACAAAGCAGGGGAAACAACTCCTTCCAAAATGGAATCTAAATTCCGGGTCCGAACAAGAGCTTCCAAGTGGTTTTTTGACTGCTGTAACTTCCTTATTTTCTTTAATAGTTGGGCTCTGTCATCCAAAAGGGAAGCCTTTGTAGGAGTGATTATAACTTTGGGGTGACCAAGATCGGCAAGTACCTTTCTCCTCGTGGTCCTTACAGAAGCACCTGAAAAAATTTGCCAAATTAAAATTTATATATTTAGTGACTTACAATACAAAAATTATTCATGCACCAAATTGTGTTCTTACAAGTCACACGAGCAGCCTTTTTTTCTGGAGTCTTCAAGTGTTTTCTCACAGTCTCGGATCCTGGAGAGACAGCCCTTTTCTTGCCCACACGAGAGTGCAGTAAAAAGGGGGTGTCACTTTTTCTCAACACATGTGAGACCAAAGGGACTGCCAGATCTACAAAATATTTAAAAAATGTAAATTATTTATTTCATACAAATAAGAACAAAAGTCGTAATTGTTTCAATTCATATTTTAATATCATGTAGTCTATCACAGATAACAGTAATTATCATCATAGTAAATTACATTAGCTTTTTGAGAAGAAATGAATGCCATAGTTACTAATAATGTAGCGTAATCTTAAAATAAGAGAAGCTTTGATTAACAGAGCTATTAGCAGATCACCCTCCCCTTCTCCCTAAAATAAATTTCATGGTCTCGATAGGATCATTGAAAGGTTTAATATGAAAACAGAAGTACTTTTCATTCCTTTTTTGAACACCATCCTCAATTTGCCGTCACTATTTTCTTGCATAATTATTCATATCATTTACCACAGATGAGCAAGAGAGAGAGCCTTACCGTTCATGGTGTCAAATGAAGGGTCTACTGGGCATGCTGCAGAAGCCATTTCTGGAAGAGGATCTGGAAAGAGAAAAATGCTGTTTAGAAAGATAGATACTATGTTCTCAAATGAATGTTCTGAAAATAATCCAGTATCAAAAAGAAAGAGGTTACTTTTAATTCACCATCTAGAATTACAAAATTAGAAAGTATAGGAATATCTTGCACTTACCACATACCGAAGATGCAGATTCATCTCCCAGAATGGTTTCTTGCATATGTTCAGTAACACAAAGATCTGTAAACACCAACGAAATAAAAGTTATTTTTTACTATAATGTACCCTCAATAGGCACTAATAATGTATATTGAAAGGAACATACCACGAGAAACATCTTGAGGTGACACTTCAAGTGGGTGAAAAAGATCTGAAAATGGAGACAAACTTGAAATCTATCTAATCTTCAATAAATAGAACAAAGTAATAATTGAGATTCTTGAAGGTTATTGCAAATATTTACCTTTTACAAGGCTAGCATAAGCATCTGCTGCACTTTCTGTAGCAGCATGCCCAACAGCACTAGAGCCTGTATTAATCAACAACAAATTATTACGAATACATTATGCTTTTAATAGCATGATTCTTTTTGCATTTAGCACACATACAAGTAACTTACCATGTTCAGTTTGAATAGCTGCCTGAGCACAAGGATCTGAAAATTAAAAAATGCTCATAAGATAGACTCCCATAAAAGTACTTTTCTTCTAAAACTATAAAAATATATTCTATTAAAGCTCTATAATCTACTAATATTCTTTTTAAAAAAATACCATTTAGACCCGTAGCTATAGTGGGTGTCACCTCACTTGGTCCAAATAAGGGATCTGCAAATGAACATAAACATTAAAAAGAATTCCACAATTTACAATTGAATTATTTGAACGCACTTTCAAGGCAAACACTTACCATGAATATTGGCAGCAAATGTACCAGGCACACTTGCTGCAGTGAACCATGCATTGGCATTAGTTTCTGTGAACACAAATGAATTACCAACCTACTATTTCAGTAGAAGTATTCCACATAAATTTTACAATGAAGTAGAAATTTACCATCTACCGTGTAACCTGGATTTAGAGCACACTGCGCCACTTCTATAGAAGGCTCTGAAAAGTCTGAAAAGTAAAATCTGATGCTGAGAAAAACATGTTTAGGATTATTTACTATTTTATGACAATGCATATTGCCACAAACTGTTCTCTGAACAAATAAATTATACTTCTTTCTATTGAAAATAATTCTCACCATGAGTAACATCCACTGACATAGGAGGTGCACTTTGAATGTGGATATCTGGAAAAGAAAAGAAACATTGGAGAATAACTTTATGACTATTGAAATATCTGAATGCACACTGAAAAAATGAAGAACGTACTCCCTTTCACTGGAACGCTTGCGTCAAAATCCCGCAATGCTTCTTCACTAAGGGGATTTTGTGATTTCGGAAATTTTACTGGAACAGCATTATCATACGTCCTTTCAGCCGCAGATATATGCTGTTCCAGAAAATGTTCCTTACAAATAAATTTACTTCTTGTGAGGCGCTGCCACGTGCATTTAGCGAGAGCAGGGTCCCCAATTGCCTTAAGCCATTCTCTACATCTAAAACATAAGTATATTACTTCTGGACACCTTTCAACATAATTATAATAAATAAGCAGTATTCAACAAACTACATACATAAAAACGAAAGATAAAATAAATGTAACTCGCTTTTTCACGTTTTTTGGGAACCCAAATAAACGAGTTTTAATTGCTAATTTAGCTTTGGCATTTTGCAATTAGGCACCCAGCATCTTCTCGTAGCCATAATGCACGTTTCAGACCTCACACAGCAGTAAATCTATTAATTCCTCCAACTGTAATACGGCGTTAACGGCCCTACGAACGTTAGCACGGTTAGCACGTACACGCATGTATCTTCAGGAATACATGGGAATCACCGGCTCGTTCGCGGAAAAATTTCAAAATGAAAAAGTAGTTCACCGATTCTCCGCTTGAGCGAGCTGGTGTAGTACAGTTGCATATGGCGTCGCTCTGAGCTCTGATTGGCTACTGTATGGATTTTGAATAAGGACCGGATGTGGCCTATCTAGTGTCACACCACTGCTCCCCACTTCCCTCTCCTTTCCCATCTAAATCCAGGAAGGGGTGCACACGTGCTGCTCTTTTAGTATTGACGGTGACATGATGGGAAGGGTAAACATTATCCTCGAGTCACTGACAAGTGGATTTGTGCACTCACATTGAAATGTCCAGATTTGCCTGTGTGGAGAGAAATATAAATTCAGTGGGAAAGGGTTAAACTGCTGCAGGAACCCTGTTAAAATTTAAATTTATTTTCACAGCCGCAGATTGACCATTGCTGCTGGGATATAAATTACTGATGGTTTACGAAAATATTTTAATATTTATATAATATAGTTAACTTCTGATTAAATGAGATTTTAAAATGCTATTGAAGAAGAGAAAAATACATTTTTCTGCCCAATCTCTTAAAAAGTCAGAAAAGTGAGGGGAAAAAGTGCTGTGGTATGAAAGAGGGAAAAGATGACGTAATGTAATAATCTCACGAAAAGGTGCATCGACCTGTGTTCGTTTCGCTTCATTTCTTCGCCCGAAATTCATATATTAAACTATCTGTAAGAAAACGGCTATATTTTTGAAAAGGTGCCGCCCCTTAAAATCCTTTCCTTATTTTATTTATTTACATAGTTTACGCCCACATTGGAGCACTTAAATCAAGCCCAAATATATTTATGTTAATAAAGAATTAACTGAAGATTTAGCTTGCATCATCTTCTTCCTTTCCCAAAACCTCTTCATTCTGGCTGACCTGGCTGCCCTTTCTTCTTCAGATATGACATATTGTTTGCGTTGTACAGTTTTTAATGGCAATCTTATTTGTTTGTTCTTGAGAATCCTTTTTTCTTCTCTATTTTCAATTTGTTTCATTGTAATATTTAGCTCTTTTAAATCATTCTGAACTTCTTTAAACCAATTATTTTTTGTTTTACTGTTCCAAAAGTAATTAAATAGTTGTTTTAGTATCCTATTATCATTTAATCTAGAAAGATGACAGAAAAAGGCAATTCTTCTTTTTCTCATCGTATCTATTATAGATTCACTTTCCCTATAAACTACTGCATTAGGCAATAATCTCCATTGTCCATCTACCTGGTGTTTTTTATTAATGATGGTTCTGAGTATCTTTCTGTCAACCTTTTGCAGTGTATCAGTTGTTGCTTTGGTGTACAATTTAAATAGTGTCTCACAAGCATAAGTCGCTTCAGGTTTAATGACGGAACAGTAATGTTGAAGTTTAGCGTTTATTTAAAGATCTTTTTGTACGTTGGCCATGTAATTCGTTGTGCTTTTTTTAACTTAAATGTTCTGCTTTCTATTGATGATTTTTCATTGGTGTTCCAAGTTATAATTTCACCAAGATATTTAAACTTATTCACAATTTTAGTTTGTTTGGTATTGACTAAGGTAATGGTTGGTGCTGTAACAGGGAAGGTTGGCATTATTTCTTTTTTTCATATGAAATTTGCAATCCAACTTTTCTTGCTATGTTATCAAGTTCTTCTATTAGCAATTTAGCTTCTTCCATATCATTAGCAAGTAGTGCAAGATCATCAGCGAATGCTAAACAATTGAGTCTTATTTTTCTGCCAATCTTGATGTTAGGTTGACATATATTCCATTCCCGCATGATTTTTTCCAATACACAATTAAACAATAATGGTGGGTGTCCGTCTCCCTGCCGAAGTCCAGTATTAATGTCAAATGGCTTTGAGAGTTCATTTCTAAACCTGACTTTAGATTTAGTGTTCTTAAGGGTAATTCCAATAAGGCGAATAAGTTTTGGATGTAAACCAAATTCTTTTAGGATATTCAACAATGACTCACGGTGGATACTATCATACGCCTTTTTAAAATCAACAAAAGTGATAACTAACTTTTGGTTTCTAACCCTATGATGCTTCATAATCCACTTCAAACTGATAATTTGATCTGGACAACTTCTCCTTGGACGAAAGCCTCCTTGGTATTCTCCAAGTTCAGTCACACTTTCCTTATTTATAAACATTAATTCAATTATACAACCGTCCTGAAGGAAGTCATATTCTCCGCAGAGTAATAGTTCCCTAACAAATTAAACAATACTTTTAGAATCATAATTTATAGTATATGCTGTACATTTTTATTTCACAGAAAAAATTGTAAAGTCAGAAATTTATTTTGATATATAGAAACCTTTTAAACGGAATTTTTAACAGGCCGGAAAATATTTCGATTTATACAGAATTTTGATATATAGAGGTTTTATAAATGGACGTCATACTGTATTGAAAACCTCTTATTTACTATTGAAAATTCTGGTATAAATGCCATATAGATGTATTTTACCGCTGTGGAATAATAAAGGTATTTGGAAGAGGTATGAAAAAATACCAATGCTTTACCTTTATTTTCAAAACTTTTCGGTCTCTGTAAAAAAACTTTCCAGCAGACTATTGTTCATACCATGACTGCGACGACAATTCGGAAAATATTTTTGGTTTCAATTTTTATTGCGTGCACAGGAGTAGTTAACTGTGTGCAAATTTTCCTAAATTTTCCTAAATTTAACATCAAATTTCAACAATTTCATTACTAGCGTTTTTCATTTGTAAGTACATTTTATTTAACTAATTTAGCAGTTTCTATGCAAATAACCCTAAATATAACTGGCAATAGGTACATACGGCCAACATATCCTAGCATTTCAGCAGCAAATTTAAAATGAAATTGGAAGTAACTGCATTTACTAATTACAAATAAAGAATTACACACAAAAATTACTCTGACGATAAACTAATTTACATAACAATAGGAATGAATTAAACCCTTCAGTAAGTTGTCGATAAGCTAAAGTAAGTTGTGAAACTTCTAAATTTTCATGCGTCCTTATCTTTCTTTACAAGGTTTGTTATTGTATTCCACAATCCTTTATGATGCATCCTATGCAATTTGAACTTTGCTCTTTCAAAAACTAGGTATTGTTGTGGATGGCAATAACCATACCTTATTCATCTGTTGACAGAAGTGGTTTGCAGGGGAACAAAAAGTTTACAGTTCAGACAGTTGAACTTCCAAGAGAACAATAAAATGGTATGTTTCTTTGAACGATTTTACTTTTTCACTCGTTCCCAATGTATTAATATAATAAATTGAAGGGTGCATGCTCATTACCTGCGTTCTAATTTATTTGGAATAACAAATGCCTACATCTGTACCTATAAATGTACTAAAGATGTCGAAAATATGAAATGAAAGTCCACGAACTTATTTTCAAAATCAGCTGTTGAATAAGATATAATCTTGTATAAAAATAAAATGAATATTATTTTTCGTCTTCACTAGCTCAATTCTTTTCGGATAATTAGCCAATTGCAAACCAGTTTTTAATATTCAAATGTTATATTAACTTCGAAAAAAGTTTCGATATATCCTTAAATCTCTTATCAGTAGTAATTGAATCCTAGTTGAACCTTACAAAAATAGAATAAATCCTAATCTATTTATGAACCAATTTACCTCTTTAAATTGAAATAAATAAAAAAAATGAACATAAATATTCTCTAGGAATAACACTTATAACATTTCTAAACTATTGATTTAACAATTAGACTTACAAATTACTTAATTACTACTGAAGTATTGAAATATACTATGGTAACAAAGTTTTCTTTCAGACTGTGAAAATGTGTACTTCAAAACATGCACAATTATGCAAAATGAAATCGGTTTCAAATCATTCCGCAAGCCTAATTTGTACACCCTTTATTAAAGTTCCCCTGCATATTACTCTCTCATAATTGCACAATATTGGCCATTTATGTTCTGGAAAAATTACAATGTTTCTCCATTTCATTACAAAGCATAATAACCATTTCCTTTCCCACAAAATAGAAGATTAATAGTAAATAAAGTAAATAATGAACTTCCCAACAAAAACATTATGTGAATATTCAAAACAACTATCACGAACAAAAAAATAAATGGGCTACATTTACATTGCTGCACCATCAAAGTATGGTAAAGCATGGCAATTTCTTAATAATACTGTTACCTATATCATCGCAATATGCTCTGCTCACTCAACAAAGTAGAAATAGGCAACGGTAGATTTTTAGAATTGTTATTGGCATTAAGTGTATATTAAGTTAACAATTCAAATGTTTAGTGCGAACTGATCTTTGTAGAACCTGAAAATGTTAATAAAATAAAGATAGAAACTAACTATTTTCTCACGACAATATTAATTAAAGAACACATGGAAGTCATTCTAAAGACGAATATATTTTAAACTAATCCATTTAATCATTTCAATTTTAATCTCAAAATACTTCAATCCCAACAGTATAATTTCTTAATATAAAAAATACAAAAACTTGCTTTTCTTCATACACCAAGAAATAAGAAATAACCATTTTTTCGTTACCAAGACCCGGCAAACAGGTTATTTACGAACACATGCCAGAAAGTAAGCACTGCATAAATTTCTTTTACTTTTTTGTAGCATAATAATGCAGATATTTCGCTAACTGCTAATGCCCTTATTCACAAGCTACGTACCGTACATTCTGCACCCTCATTCGCAGCTGTTTTGTACCGAAATGAATTTTCTTAACGTTACGGAAATGCACTGGGCAAATTTCAAAAAAGGCTCACTTGCGCCGACCTTCGGTCTATGAAACTCAAATCACTTTAACATAAAGATTAGCGAATAGGATTCGAACATAGAGCTATGTATTCTTAGCTCCATGGAATCAAGGCATTGTGAGTCATCTTACGAAATACTTCATAGCTCAATAAGAAGACGAAATGTACTTCGTAAAGGGGAGAAAGTAAAAAAAAAATCGGCGAACGTTTATATACCTTTCTCTTAAGGGGCCCTCAAACTGGCAAAAATTTCGCTCAAAATTTTGAGCACAAATATTGAGCTTTTTTTTGTACAAAATATTGAAAAGTCGTGGACCCCTCACACTACACAAAAATATTGCACAAAATTTCAGTGCCAACTAAGCATTCGTGATGGAAGCACGGCACATCGCAATGTACTCAGCCATAGCCGTATATGTTTCTTGGCCCAGGGCAAACCCGGAGGTTGAAAGTAGCGTAGTTGTATTGTGTGCATTGTTGAAGGAGTCTTTAACCCATTAACGGCCAAAGGTAGAAAAAAGACAGTCAGTATTCTTACAGAATAGTATTTATTTACTGTTAAGAACACAAATATGAAGTTCAAAAATTTTTTTTTTCTATTTGAAGTAGGAAAATTTTGCTGTTGCGAAAACGCAACGTTGGCCGCTTGTAGGTACAAATTACACCTACTTTTTTAAATGGTATTCTTCAAAACATTTTGAATGTAAATAACAATTGCACTTTTTACATTGATACACTGTGGTGCTATGGCACAATTTACACCTTCTTGTTTCGTTATCAGATTTTACAACAATGTGACCTACTCCATCAAATCTTATTCTGTCCAAAACTGTTGAGCTACGTGAACTTCCTCCAGAATATTCAACATCTTCCGTACTTTCACATCTTATGAGGCATCTTGCAATAAAACTTTTAAAATCCAGTTGGCTCATCGATTTGTCTGGTGTCAGAAGGTGAATAACTTCCAAGAATTGACCATACAGATGTCTAAGGAGTTGGTAAATAGCGGCCACCACCATTTTTTCCCTCGTATTTGAATTCTGTAATTTGCCACTCCGTTGTCATGAATATCTACTCCTCCCATATGTTTATTGTAATCCATAAGTATGTCGGTCTGATTTACATGTATGGATTTACGTTCTTTCTGGCTGAATCTTTTAGCCTTGTGAAGGGAATGAACTGAACCATAGTTAGTAGCAATAGTAACGATGTTGTTGTCGTTCCACCTCACCATTGTAATCTCATTTTTATTGTCTTGTGTACTATCGTAACTTCCTCTTTGGGTCTTTTGCATTTCCTTTTTTGCCCGTGAGTGTACATTTTCCAGTTCGCGCATCGCGAATTGTACCTGTTGCAAAGAAACCCTTCTCTCGAAGTGTGACAAATAAATCAAAGGAAGAAAAAAATTTATCAAAGAATACACGATGGTGAGATGGTTCTTGGACTACATGAAGTCAACAACAACTCTTTCACCCAACGTTTTATGACCATCGTTTGATTTTTGAGTGGCCCCCCCATAAGGCTGAAATTGATACAAATAACCATTTGATGAACAAAGGCACCAAATTTTGAAGCCAAACCTTACAGGTTTTCCTTTTATAAACATTTTCGCCGAGTGCCTTCCAAAGTATGGAACCATTTGTTCATCAATTGAAAGATTATGGGGAAAAATGCCAAACTGAATAAATTTTTTATTCAGATATTCTTTGAATGGAAATGAATAAATTTTCAAAGTTTCATGTATTTTGTTTTTTAAAGATCGAATGTTCTGATGAAGGATCTTGAAGGTGCTGTGTTTTGCAGTGGTGACTGGTGTAGAAGTGATTGTTTGCTACAGGTCCAGGTGCTGGTCAGGTTTTGGAACAGCACGCTGGTTGTAGGATATGGACCGAGAGGGTTTAGAGGGAGAGTTTTGGGAGATTGGAGGGTTGGCGGCTACGACAGCATAGGTGGGAGTGGGAGTCACAGGACTAGGGGCCAAGGCTGAATTAGGATGAGTAGAAGGGGCTGGTATGGAGGGAGTAAGGACTGGTGTGGAGGGAGCAGGGGTTGGCGGAGGAACCTCTAGGATGTGTGTGGCTAACTTGCATGCTAGTGCGGGTTTGCCAGCTTGTCTCAGGTGGAGACCATGCCGGGTGAAGAGTCTCTGAGAGAAAGTCTAAGTTAAATAGTGTAATTTGTGTGTCTCTCAGATGCTGTGTAAGTATTGTTTGCTTTCTTAATCTTGTTGTTTATATGGGTGTTGTTGTGCCAAGGGGGCAGAGTTGTCATAATTACATTTTTCTGGGCAGCCTTTTGTATTTTTTGTATTTGTTGGCTGGGTTCTAGCTGGCTTCCATGGTTAATCATTCCCCTATTATAACTACTGTGTCCCGGGTTGTAAAGTGCTGTCAGTGTTTCCAAGTTGCTAGTCACGTCTGCCAAACGAGCATTAGGCTTAAAAATGCCTGTGTCTGCGTATTTGGAGGGAAGAAGCTCTCTGAATTTGGAAGACCTGTTCCTGCCATTGCTATCCGCTAATATTAATACTTTGTTTCAGAGAGAGTGTGCTGTCTTTGCAAGTTGTTTGCAGGTCCACTGGTTATAGTTGGTTTTGAAGTCTGTCTGGACACTGCAACTTTTGTTTTTTGTGTGTATGCTTGTGTAGAGGTTTTGTGGAGAATGAGGTAGAGGATTTTTTTTAAAAATTTATTGTCTACCTGTTCAACATACATGTTTTTCAGGGTTGTGAATACAATCCTGTTTATTTCCTAACTGTGGGTGCCCTAGACGGATGCGATAAATGTTTTTGGTTGTTGTTATTATTATTGTTATTATTATTGTTATTATTATTATTATTATTATTATTATTATTGTTATTGTTGTTATTGTTGTTGTTGTTGTTGTTGTTGTTGTTGTTGTTGTTGTTGTTGTTGTTATTGTTGTTATTGTTGTTATTATTATTGTTTTTGTTAGTTTGAAGGCTTGGCATCTAAGGCCTTTAGCCTTTTTACTGATTGATGATATTATTAATCATATATTAAATCTAAATTTTGAAGAAAAGATTGGCTTCTTTCAAGAACTGTATTGTTTTGCCAGTTGCTGTCTTGTCGGTGCCGAGATCTATCTTCATGTTGCCTCTCATGCCGCATCTGTGTCTAAGTCTTGAGAGATCTACGCAGTCTGTCAGAATATGTTTCACTGTCAGTAGTCTTCCGCAGCTGCAGATGGGTTGTTCTTCATTTCTTAACATGTATGAAGAAGTCATTCTTGCATGGCCTATTCTTAGTCGGGTTATGCACACTTGTTCTCGTCGAGGGTAGCTGACATTTGGTGACCATTTACTGATATTTTGTTTAATGGGGTGTAGTTTCGTGTGAAGACTGTTCCACGTGGTCTGCCATTCTGTGAGGATGTACTTCGAGACAGCATTTCTTGCATCCTGAGGTCGTATTTCAATATCCATTTCTGATTGGATGTTCCCGGCATTTCGTGCTGCAGAATCGGCTTCTTCATTGCCTAGGATACCCACGTGTCCAGGGCACCAGATAAACGTAACTGATGCTCCTCGCTGCTCTAATTTATGGCATGCTATGAGAATCATTTGTAGCAGTGGATCTACAGTTTGGCGCCTGTCTATTGCAGTGAGAAGACTTAGAGAGTCTGTGCAGATGACGAACCTTCCAGAATCGAGACTTTCACAGTGACGCAAAGACTGCAATACTGCATATAATTCGGCAGTGTACACACTTGCTTCAGGTGGAAGCGCCCAAGCCCTCGACAAGTTCTCAGTTACAAATGCGCTTCCAACGTGATGTTTTGTTTTTGAACCATCTGTGTAGATTATGATGTGATTTGCCATGTATTCTTCGAGAACTGATTGAAATCTAACTTTTAAATCTATGGGAAGGCATTCTGTTTTCTTTACACTGGTAGTATCGAGTCTTACTTCTGGCATTTTCAACATCCAAACTGGAATTTCATATGGTTCGTATTTCAAAACTGGTGGTAGGACAATGTTGTAGCATTTCGCTATCTCGATTGCGCGGATGTTGGCTGGACGAGTAGCTGAAGGTCTTCGATCGTAAATATTTACTAGCTTAGGTCGAGTCATCAATGAGTGGTTTAAATGTTTCGGTAGAGACAGCAATTTTGATCTATAGTTGAGTAGCATTGTTTGTCGTCTGTGATGTAGCGACATGGTGCTGGTTTCACAGTAGAGGCTTGAGGAAGGACTAGTGCGGAACGCGCCAGATGCATATCGGAGGCCTGCATTGTGAACGGGGTCTAGTTTCCTTAAACTTGATTTTCTGGCTGAGGAGTACACTGCACATCCATAATCTATTTTGGACATCACCATGGATTTGTACAGGCGGAGTAAGATGTCTCTATCTGCTCCCCAATTTATATGGGAAATGCATCTTATTACATTCAGAGCTGTTTTGCATCTACGCAAGGTGTATTCTATATGCTGTTTCCATGTTAAATGCCTATCAAAAATCAAACCAAGGAATTTTGCCGTTTCATTGTATGTCAGTTGAACACCATTCAGCATCAGCTCTGGATCTCTGTAACTTTTTCTTTTCCTACTGAAGTGAACGCATTTCGTTTTGGCTGCTGTAAATGAGAAACCAATGTTTTTTGCGTTCTGTACTAATTTATTGATGGCATTTTGCATTTTGAATTTGACCATTCCCAGTGATTTGGCTGAGTAAAATATAGCAATGTCATCTACATACATGCATTTTCCTATTGACGCGTCTATGCCGTCAAACATCCTGTTAATCGCTATGATAAAGAGCGTGCCACTCAATGGAGATCCTTGCGGTACACCGTTCTCTAGTACGTAGCTTTCTGAGAGAGACTGCCCAACGCGAACTTTGAAAGATCTGGTACTAAGGAAGCTGGATATGAATTTTGGTAGATATCCTCTTATTTGCCAGTTATATAGTTGTCTCAGAATGTTATGTCGCCAGGTCTTATCGAAAGCTTTTTCCAGGTCAAAGAATACGGTAACCATATGTTTTCTTTTGATGAAGGTATTCTGGATTGCATTTTCTAGATATATTAGCTGATCGATTGTAGAGTGATGTCTGTATCCGCACTGGTGTATGTTTAGAAGGTTGTTTCTTTCGAGACACCATGTTAGCCGGGTGTTGACCATTTTTTCCAAGATTTTTCCTAGACAGCATGTCAGCGATACCGGGCGATAGTTTTCAGGATTTATTGGATCCTTGCCTGCCTTTAAAATTGGAATTACTATCGCTTCTTTCCAGACTTTGGGGTAATTACTTTGTGTCCAAATGTTATTGTATATATTTAGCAGAGTGGACAGTATTTTCTTCGGTAATCGACGTAGTATGCTGTAAGGGATATTGTCTGATCCTGCTGCGGTGTCTCCAGCTGCATTTATGGCGTCTTGCAATTCTCTCCATGTGAAAAGAGCGTTATATGGCTTATCTATATTGGTTGTAAAGTCAAGTATTTGTTCTTCTTCTTCTTCTTCTTCTTCTTTCTTTTTGTCGAGAAAGTCTTTAGGATAGCTATTTGTGCCACTGGCTTTGGAGTATTGGGTCGCTAATGCATTGGCTATTTCGTCAGGGTTGCATATTAGTTGTCCTTCGTGTTCAATGCATGTTATTGGACTGAAAACATTTTTCCCAGCTATTGACCTGATTTTCTGCCATATTTCCGTGACTTTGGTCGTCCGAGTTATGGTGGTTACGTACTTTTCCCAGCTTGATCGTTTTGCTGTTAGTATTTTTCTGCGAGCGAGCGCACGCAGACGCTTGAAAGCAATAAGATTGTCTTGGGTTGGTGCACGTCTATATCTATTGAGGGCTTTTCTTTTCTCCCTTATTGCTTCTTTGATCTCCGTATTCCACCATGGTACTGGAATCCTAGATGAGCGACCACTGGTCTGTGGAATGTATTTTACAGCGGAAGATATGACGGTGTTGGTAAAATCGGTAACGTCTTCCTCGGAGTTTCCACTGACATTTATTGGTGGTATATGTCTGGTGAAGCTGGACCAGTCTGCGCGGTTGGTACACCAACGTTTTGGTAAGTGTACTGTGTTCTTTGGCATGTTTGATGATATCAACAGAGGAAAGTGATCGCTCTGATGAAGATCTGGCAGTGGTTTCCACGTCATCCGAGTTGCAAGATTTGGACTACATATAGAGAGATCTATGGCTGAGAATGAGCCATTTCTAGCATTAAAATGGGTGCTTGCTCCTGTGTTTAAAAGTACGTATTCGTTGTTAAGTAGCAGGTCGTCGATTCTGCGACCGGAGTCATTTGTCCTAGAACAGCCCCATGTGGTACTGTGAGCATTGAAGTCGCCTAGAATTAGAAATGGAGTCTGTAGTTGATCGATCAGGTCTTGTAGATCTTCATTTCGCCATGAGGCATCGGGTAAGTATATGCAACATACCGTCATCTTCAATGGCTTGTACAGGGTTACAGCTACTGCTTGTAGAGGTGTGTTGAGATCAAGACGACTAGCAGGATGAGTATTGCTGATCAATATGGCAACACCACCTCTAGCTCGTCTATCAGGTTCTACGTCACTGCGAAAGGTTTTATATCCTCTAAAATTGAAACGGTCTTCTGGTTTAAAATGAGTTTCTTGCAAGCACACACACATTGGTGTGTGATTGGCCAGTAGCAATTTCAGCTCACAGTAATGCGAGATACAGCCGTTGATATTCCATTGAATTATATTTTCCATGGTTGGAATGGGGTTTTTCTGCTGTAGGGTGCGTAGATCTTGCTTATTTTCTTGGTTTTCCTTTTGGCCATCCTTTCTTCTTTCTCTTCTTACGCGGGGTATTACATAGATCGATGGATTGGTAATCATTATTTTCGGCACTTACCATCGAACTTGTCTCAGAGCCAGTGGTATTGTCTTGATCATTGGTCATTGATTTCATTTTTTGTTTGAGGAAGTTGTCCTTGGTGTGCTTAGGAGAACGAGGCGATCGACTTCGATAGCCTGTTGTCGATACTTCTTTGTTGGGTATGGCTTCAGGTGCAGCTACTGGATTTCTTTCTGCCTCATTTGGTGGGGGACTTGAACATTCTTTTCCATTTACCATTTCACTTCGAGTGTTTGTGGTTAAGTCTTCTGTGTTTATTTTGTTCTTGTGAATTTCGTTAAAGTACTTTTCTATGCATCGGGTTATTGCAGGCATTAGTTCTTTCACTACTAAAGAAGGTAAATTTGTGTTTTTAGTAACTGCTTCCACGTATGTAATATTTCCTTTATTTTCAGGACACACAAGTTTTTTTGCTTCAGGATAGCTGATCTTCTGTCTGGCTTTAACTTGTTGTATTGCTGCCTCCTGCTTATATATAGGGCAGTCTCTTGACCTCGATGAATGTTGTCCACTGCAATTAATGCATTTGATAGGATCTAGGCATGGATCATCACTATGAAATGGCTTACCACAATGACAAACTTTGATTCTCGCACATCTAGATGCTGGGTGTCCAAATCGTAAACATTGGAAACATTGCATTGGTTGAGGAATGAACATTCGTACGGTTAGACGATGAATGCCTGCTTTAATCTTCTCTGGTAACGTACAACGCTTGAACGTCAGGACATGGGACGCAGAAGGAATTATCTGTCCATCCCGCCTCATTGTTAGCCTACGACAGGCAATGACTCCTTGAGAAGCTAGTTCTTGAACTATTTCCTCTTCACTGCAGTTTAGTAAGTCACTACAAACTACAACACCTTTGCAGGTATTCAGTGTGCCGTGAGCACTTACTTCAACATCTATAGTGCCTATTTTCTTCAATTCTAGTAATTTCTTTCCTTGATTGTCATTAACTGTTTCTACCAAGAGTCCAGATGAAGTTTTCTTTATATCTTTTACGGCAGATCCAGCGCAGGTGCTAATACTCCTCTCTATTATAAACGGGCTTACTTTATCAAAATTTCCTTCAGTTCTTTTTACTGTAAGGTACTTTAGTACCGCTGCGGTGTTCTTGAACAGGTCATCATAGTTTGTTGATTTTCCAACTTTCATTCTTTTAGCATTAAACTCCGGGCTTTTTTCTGGACGAGGGTTTTTAAGGGTTCCCTCAACCCTAGGTTCGCAGACTTCCATACGAGTCCCGCGAAGCTTGCTATCACTCGTAGCACTATCTGCCAGCGGTGCCGAGTGATCCGCACCCCTGGCATTGCAGTCGCTGGGTGACGACGCCCGGTGGCCTGCTTGCGCACCACCGACCGCCGGTACTGGGGCTCCGATCCCCTGCACCGTAACTGTTGATCCTGACAGATCCTCCATCTTGGGTTTTTTCTTCAGGGTCGCCTTCCCCTAGCGTTTTTGAGCTACCGCCAGCTTAAGGAAACGGAAGGAACAAGTGGGGACAGAGAAGACAGAGTTAGAATAGAAGGGTAGAATGGAAACGACTCCCTAGCCCTCGCAACCTAATAGCGTCGGGGCGGAAACACAAGAGTTGGCCGATACAAGATTGGCCTACAGGACAGAAAACAGATGTGTGCCACAAGTAAGTGGAAGCAATGACACACAGAGTTAGTGGGAATGACGGGATGTTTAGGGGAGTGACAGCGGACAGCTGCTCCGATTAGTCGCCTTCTACGACAGGGGGAGGTCCCGTGGTGCTATTCTACTAAATTCCCCGACACCACACGGGGAATTGTTATTATTATTGTTATTATTATTGTTATTATTATTGTTATTATTATTATTATTTCGTTAATCGGCCAACTAGGACCACGCATGCAAGCATCCTGCATTTACCGTGGCTCAGTTTTTATTTATTATCACGGTGGCAGGTGCTTGCGACAATTTTTTGGGGGACCAGCGTTTTAGCTGGATCCGATTTTTATCCCCCACGGTTGTTAGCCCTGGGGGTATGGAAGATGAAATGATGATATGATGATGATAATGGGGGTGAAAGGACAACACATACATACACAAATACACGCATACACCCATGCCCGAGGCCGGGACTCGAACCCGCGATCTTCTGGTCCGAAACCATTCCGGCACTACTGCCTTAGCGATCTCGGCCATCTGATCGGCTGTTATTATTATTATTATTATTATTATTATTATTAATTTAGAGCTAATTTTATTATAATCTAGAACCGCTAGAATAAGCCTCTTCTAGACCTCTTCTAGAGCTAAGCTAATTTTAATTTTGGCAAATCCTTCCCATTCTAACACAATATCAACATTTTTTGTCACATATTTTTACATATTTAGTACTATATTACACATTTTACTATTTTCACAAAATCTTTTTTTTTCTATCAATTTTCTTCAATTTTATGAAAAGTATTAAAAAACACATTTTCCACATTGTTACTGCATGCTGTCTACTTGAGGTTCGTTACATGAAGACGTGGTGGGATGTTCTCTCAGTCCTGCTCGTCTGCATCAGTTATCACAGTGGCAGGAAGTGCACGTCAGTGACAGAGATCAGCTTTCCCTTCAGGTGTGAGAACTCACTAATGCTGCATCTTGTGAACTTCACCCCTAATTTCTAAGAAACTTTGCCGATCGTCGACATGTAACTCTTTGCTGAGAATGCTGCACGCTGCAATATTAGTTTGCTGATCGTAGATATTGCCAGCTTGCAGGATGGTTTCTATTGCATCTAGTCTGGCTGCCAAATGAAGATGAAGGTTTTACAACTGACGAGAAAGTTGTACGGTACAAAGCATGGATCAATTTTTACTCTTCAAATTTTTTTTTTACAACATTTGTATCGGCTTTAAAATTTATATTGTATTTTTTTATAAATGTAATTTCATATTATATAATGTTTGTTTAATAATTGTGTATTTTAATATTACACATTTCATCCTATTTTACATATTCATAACATTCTTACAGTTTTCATTACGTATTTATATACATAATTTGACATTTCATACTACATATTTTTCCAGTTTCTATTTACGAGACATTAATTAAACAAACGCAATAATGTATACAAGTTGACGATACTGTAAATATTAAGGACGCAAGAGAAATGTCGAAAAAGAATTGTGTAAGTTTTGAAAAATAAAAAAGAATAAAGCAATGCGGCGTTTATGTAATCTTACACAGGACAATAAGTAACATCCCTACCAAAGTTTGAAAAAAGATTCGGAACAGTTTTGGAGTAATTCTGGTTTTTAGTATTTATTGTGATGCACATATTTCATGCAATATTACACGAAAACAACTAAAATTTTCAAAGAAATGTGCAAGACATCAATTAAAGAAAAAATTTCAAAATTAAAAAAAGTTTTTCTTTCAATATTGTAGTTGTGAGGAGACGCTGAGAAAAATTCAAACATTTATAACCTTCAAAAAATCAAAGTTAACAGTAAACATCGAACCTATGCCACCTTGAAAACATATTTCAAACTATTCTTGCAACAAATTTGAAGTCAGTCAAAGTCAGAAGTCACAAATCATACGACATTTTTGAGAAAATATAAAATGTGTCATTTAAAGTAACCCCAAATTACAAACAATATTTTTCGAAATTGTAAAGCTTTTAGACTGTTCACATTGACCGGTGAATATTCATTTTCAATAACATTGTAGGAATACTTGTAGTTTTGGCCCTAGTTTTGTTCAGTTGGGCAGACAAACAGCCATTTTTAAAAGAAAGAAAAAGAAAAACAGACATTAAGATGCGCCAATTTGGACGATTGATACGGCATTGGATTCAGGAAGCACTCTGCCATCACGCCATAAGCTCACATTTTTTTCCCCCCCAGAAATATTCCAAAACTCATTTTTCAATTTCTTTTTTTTAATAAAGAGGCTTCATAGGGTAAATTCTATATTAAATACAAAACACATGTCGTTTACTGATTGAAACTCCGACCACTTGTTCAGGCGCTAGTAGTAAAGTAATTTTAGCTTATTTTGGTGCTGTTACATGGTGGCGACAAATTGAACTAGTGTCGGTATATTTAGCCTTAAAGCAACTAGGCATATATTGGAAGATCCATTCTAGTTTTGCTTTCAATGCAATTTTGTGGATATTTATTCCCCAAGTTCACCATACAATTTGTGAAGAGATGCACTTGTTGGCAGATGTTAGATTTCTGCTCCTACAGCTTCAGGGCATGGCCTCTCTATTTCAGGTTTCCATGTCAAATGGACAATTTATTAAAATCCTGACTATCATAAGTCTTTCAAAATTATGTAGTTTGTATTAAGTACCCTCTCTTCTAACCAAATATCTTGACATCCACTTTCTGACATCTCCCTTCATACTGTAAATAATGTAGATCTTGATAAAGTTAAATTTTTAGTCTTTTGGATAAAGGAACTAGACTTTTAGCACATGCATAATTGGTCGTATGTACATTGTGTTAATTTGCTGCATCAATGTTATGTTGAAAACCGAGAAAGCCTTCCAAATGAGATATATTAAGAGATTTATTAGTAGTCACAGCAACTTATCTGTCATGTTTGCCTACTAAAACCAGTGATGATTTCATATTCTTACCCACATCACTGGTGTATAACATGAACAGAAGTGGATCTAGAACAGATCTTTGAGATACACAAATTGTTACCAATCTTGAGAATGATGAAGTTTCTCCTGCTCGAATTTTCTAATTTTCCAGTCAGGTATTGTAAGATCTAGGCTGGATGTAATCTCCAAATTTCTATTTTTCCTATGCTCTTGTTTGGATATAATGTTATTTTGTAAGGCATAATTTTTCTGAAATATAATTCTTTTCATAGCCTTTTCTACAACTCTGAACAAGCTAATAGCTCCAAAGTTTGTCGAAAAAAAGTTTTGACACCTTGCATTAACATGGGGGGAACAATTGAAATGGGGTAACAGAATAAGGTAGGCAAAAGGCACCTCCAGAAATAAAAAAAAAATATTAAGTTTCTCGTTGCATTTAAATCAATTTGCACAGAGTATTTCACACAAATGAAAAAGAACTTCTTATATCAATTTAATTTTTTTAATCACATAGTGCCTTTGAATACCAAACTTTAATCGTTCTTGCGATTTTCTATAGACTATAAGAATATTTCGAGAATATTTTTCAGGCACTTTTATCACATTTTGACCCTTATAATCATTAAACAAGACGGGAAAACATACTTTTTTAAGAATATCTCATGTCCTGTCACAATCATAAAAGGATTAAATACAGATTCTATAAGTTTCCAAAAAGTTTAACATTTTAACTTGTAATTTGCACTCAACTGCTCTCGCACACTAATTTAATGTTAAAAACTATGTAACGTACCATGGGGGAAGTGAATTCTGTGTATGTTTTCTTCAATACTGGGATCCCTACCCTATCTTGTATACAAGTTGAATTCAGAATGCAGAGAATGGAAGAGGGGGAGGGAGAGAATTATGGTGAGGGTAGCAAGGAGGGGAGGTTACGATCTTACCTTCTGTGGAAATTTTCTTCTTTGTTTTTCTTGGTTGTGATTCTTCCTCTTCCATTCCTCCGGTAGCTTAGATTTTTGTGAATGTCTCTTTACTGTGCTGATGAAGTGTTCTTTCCAGGTTAATTTTGCGTCCAATGTAATTTTTAGGTACGGAAGTGGTGTATCCATGGAATGGATGTGTTTTGAATGAGTAAAGAAAAATTTTGAGTTTCGAAGATGAAAATCTTTGCTTGTGACTTTGATTCGCTAGTTTTTATTCTCCATTTTTTCTGTCTGCAATCAAAAACGTTAATACGTTCTTTTGTAATTGATCGTGAGCGCATACTATATGGTCCTGGAATACAAATACAGTTCGTGTTGCAGGTAAATTGTAGAATCTTAATAAATAAATACAAACAATTTTGGAAATTGATAGATCAGTATTGCCCTGATGTAATAGGTACGGTTTAAACCTGACATTTCTAATGCAGAAATATTTCGCGATGATTATATCATATTTAGGAGGGACAGAGATGGACGCGGGGGTGGGATGTTTCATTGTGTTAAAGCTAGTTTGCATGCAGAAGAGGTCTGGAAAGATGCGGAATTCGAGATGTGATGTGTCGAAATCAAAGTGAGGTGACGCGTATGGAGAGCGATAAGAATAAACGTTGCGGGGGAGACTTAAATATTCCTCCCTGGGCGGGCGAGGGGACCCCCCCGAGTACTAAAATGAAAAGATAGGGAAACTGAAACCAAAAGTCAGAAAAGCTTACGGAAAGCGCGGGAGAAGTACAGAAAATAGGAAAGAAAATCAAGATTCTCTCTACGATGGCAAGAGGGTCGCAGAGGAAAATTTTTTTTACAACCGAGTCTAAGCAAGGGGCAAATCAGGGAAAAGGGATATAGAATTTTCTGTGTTGAGAGAAATTTTAATTTTGTAGTTGTTGGAAGACATTGAAAAATGTTGAATTTTTACAATTTTATAACTTCAGAGATCAACGAAAATAAGACATGGGCATTTTAAAGCTTTTTTTTACGATATTCGAAGACAAAGATTAATTAAAATCGGATCATTTTAGAGAAAAATTTGAAAATCATGTTAAGATTTTATGTAAAGTGCTCCCACAAAAGTCAAACTATTTTTTTCATACACGCAGGGCGGCAAGTTTGTTCACATTGATAGTGGAGTTGTTAATTTCGAAGAAAATCGTCAGAATGGTTTTGGCATTGAGCACAGACAGACAGACAGACAGACAGACGCTTTACTGTCAATCGATTTTTAGGTATCAATGGGCTGCAAAAAGTGGAATCCTACTGCACAACGTATTACAGGAAGTAATTTACAACATACTGGAACACTATCTATTTTTTTCGTTACCAGGTCCCAACAATACGACTTTTATGTCGTTTAATGTGAAATAATAGTCTTTTCTGACGCAGTGTTGCACTACTATCGTTTTACTATGAAAACGTATGAAGACGAGAAAGTAAAATCACACTTTACCTGTAGAATTACGATATTTTCTCTATACGAAATGCATATGCAAGGTACAAGAACGAAACTTTTATAAATATTGGATGCCTATAATCTGAAACATTTTTCATGTCTTAAGACTTTTAACGAAAAAAATTGTATAACAAGTATGATGAATGCTAATTCTTTCTAGTTAATATCTGTATTCTTGAAACAGCTTTGCTTCAGTTTTGTTTCATGCGCTATATACGATCTCATAAGAGGGTATTCGAAAACGAAGTAAAAACGAACAAAACGTGAAGAAGTTAAAAACGGCAAAATGCAAATATTCACTCTTTACATAATTTTCATCTATAATTATATAATTTTTCGCTGAAAGTTGGGTGGGATTCCTTGATAACGTTTTTAGTGAATACCTGTCCGTTCTTGGTACTCTCTCGCGGTCTCTGTATTTGGAGGGGGGAAATTTCTCATTGTGGTGTGTGTCAGTAGGGTTGTGACAATAGAATGAAATACCCTACCGCGTTGAACAGATTCGAACATAAACGCAAATTACATATTAACACATAAAATATCTATTTCAAATCGCATAACTTTTGAAAAACAGTGGTACTGCAACTGCACATACCGTATACTTTCTCACTTTATTTGTAACTACAGTAAAACCCCGGTAATCCGAACTATTTGGGGGGTGTGGTCTGTTCGGATTCGGAAAATTTCTGGTTTTGGCGGCAAAGATTAGTGATTTTATAAGTTCCTCTAAGTAAAAATTACTGCTATATAAACAAGTGATATACACCGTCGTTATCAGTGCAATAAACGTTTCATTTCAACAACTTGTGTTTCAATAATATTGGTTGTACAGTTCTACAGTAATTATAAAATCGTTTCTTTACACTTTAAATAAGCATTTTATTTATTTTGTTTTTTCTTCATCCCTAATTTTGTTCGGATTATCTGAAATTTCGGATTTGCAGGGTTCGGATGAGCGCTGTTCTACTGTATTGCAATAAAAAACCCAAAAGGTTCAATAAAAATAAGACTTGTGGCATTTTTAAAGGTTTTTTGCTTTATCCGATCAAAAAAGTTAAAAAGAAACGAAAAACAATCAAATTGGGGCCGTTTCTGAGAAAAATACAAAAACGTTTGATTTCAGGGAAAAAATACACAAAAACTACTCGATTTTCCACAAAAAATTAACATGATTTTATTTAAAGATCAACTTATTTTAGAACGCATTTCATTAAGGAAAAAATCTCTATCAATATTGTAGTTTTGGAATGCTGTTTTGCAATAACTGAAAATAAAACGAGTTCACAGAAAATGGAACTTTCGCCATTTTTTAAGTGTCCTTTATAAATAATTGTACACCTTACTAAAATATCTATTATTGAAGAACTTAACCACCATACGGGGGGGGGGGGGTAGATGCATTGTCCAAAACTAGCATTGTCTTATGACTGTCTTTATTTACGTGATTTTGGTATAATTAAAATAGCAATCGTCCAAGCTTTCGTTCCAATTGCCATTCAACCTATCAACAGGTATTTTTGGTTTCCCGTAGTGTTAGCACCGTACAGCACTTTAACTCAATCTTTACGAACCTTGTGACCAGAAGTACTAAGAGAACTACAGAGCTAGTTTCCCTGATAAAAGCTTAAGTAATTGTAGGTAAAGGCTTCCAAGTAAAGCCTGTTCCATCTGAGTTCTATAAAAATTAAGGGACAATAGACTCTACTGCAATTTTTAGTTTTTCGATAAAATATTCTGCTGCGTTTGGACCTGATGACAGTTCTTGCCACTTAAATATAGCTCACGAATACCACGCTTTACCTTGAATTTTTATAGCCAGACATTAATCTCTATAAATGAAAACCAACTGACGATTACAAGGTTCGATTATCGGTTACAAGGTTTGCTTTTCCGCAAATAATCGACTCTGAAGGAGGGTTTCCACATGCTCGCTGCTGCAAAAAACACTTGAATACGGCCTCTTCAAGCTGTTTTTGGTTGCTTTCTTCGCTTTTCGCGGCAAACTCCAGTCTTTACTCTAAGGGCCCAAAGTTGAAATTTGAGGACTTTTTTAATATATGAAATGGTTGATGTTCCTCACTCTAACAATCGCAGATAATTTCATACAACTCATGCCGTTGAGTAATCGTTTAAGAATTTTATATCGCCTGCCAACGATAAAAATACGTTTCCTTTTAGAAGACATACTGCTGTACAGTAAACTAAAACACACTTTCCAACCAAAAACCAACTATTGTTGCAACAGAATGGCACAGACTTTTCCGTATTAGTTTTCTATTTTCTTTGGTCTCGGCTTGCTATTTGGACTGCCTCATAACCTTGTCAGTTATCATCTATCGCCGCCCAAAGTGCATCTTTTCAAAAATTGTATATTTGAGAGGTAAAGTTTTCACCGAAGATAAGATAAATAAGAGTATTCCTTGTAATAGTAATTATAAAAGTTGTAGGCGGAATTTCGCAAACATGTGTATTATTTGCACACTTTTCGAGATATGGATAAATATTACGTTTTTTGGAAAGCTGTCGCTTCATACGTTGCAAATTAAACATTACTCTTTCAATCTAATAAAGTAAACGTCTAGAAGCACGACGCATTATTCTGCAGCAATACCATCAAGTAAAAGACTCGTTTGCCGAGGTAAATAGTGTCTATTGCACGGGAGGGAATCTTTCTTGTTAGCAAGTATTGGCAAGAACGGTCTTGTTACTTTTGTTCTTAATTCAATGAAGTATAATAAAGAGAGAGAAAGAAGAGACTTCGAAGTTCAAGAAAACGTGAACAGATTTTACTTCTCAGACGTATATCACACTGCGTTTTATGAATTGTTTGTTGACGCTAAATGAATAAAATAAATAAAGAAATGTTCTCTGAAGCGGCGGGGGATCTAGTAGAAATAAAAATATAATACAGTAAAATTATTGTTTTGGAGGGCAAATGAGTTTACATTTCAAAATCGTTTTGTACTGTTTCATTTTTTAAATAAAATATATCTAGTTTTCTCATTTTACTACTATTACTATTACTACTTATATAATAATGCTATTAACAATGACAACAATAATAAAAATATGCATTGAGTAACAATCTCGGGAGAAGAGGAAAATATCTGGGTATCAAAGCAGTCAAACCTCAAATGGAATATTCAAATAAATGAATTGTTATAGCGGTCATTGTGCATAAATCTTTCAAAATCAGTCAGCCTACACGCAGCTCATGACGAGTATTTGGATAGAAAAAAGCTTCGGTATAATATTCTAGGAAGACACATCCTGTAATAATAATAATAATAATAATAATAGTAATAATAATAATAATAATAATAATAATAATAATAATACACATCTAGAGTGTAGAAAAATGTATGAATAATAAGCAAATACCACCCATGCGATTCCCGCAAGTCTTTCATTGAGCTTGGAATCTTACCATGTCTATTTAATTACAAATCTCAAGAGGGGGATACGCTTGATTCAGGGTTGGGGGATGGATGCAGCGTAGACTAAAGGAAGCAAGTGGTAATGGCATCTGTGTGCTTTGCGGTGATAGGGAAGACTGGATTCACATCCTCTTAATTTGCTGTGCAACCGAATCATGGAGAGAAAAAAATGGATGGGAATGGGAAATTACTACTTCCTAAACAGGGACGTAACGCTCGCCCAAAACATTTTAGGTGATAAACGGTCTAAATTCATGAAAGAATTATGAACATTTTTAGGAAAGGTTCGGATCATTAGGGAAACTGGAATTAGGGAGTGGGAAAACAGCACCGGTTAGCTTGAGCGGAGCCTAGACTGGAGAGAAATAAATAAGTCAATAAGCTAACAATATGTAAGTTAATCAATAATTTTATGTTAAGTTAGTAAACAGTTGAGAAATAAGCCATAAGTCGTAGTCAATTGGTAAGTAACAGGTCGATATAATAAATAAAATAAAACTGGCGTAGTAATAAACACATGAGGGGGTGAAGGGAAGGGGGGGTCGAAAATGTAAGGGCAGAGGCGCTGGTGCGGATGATCTTCTGTGGCGCTGTTTGATTTCAGGTGCTGAGGAGGCCAAGCACTGGAAGGAGACGGCGGGACGCCCGCGCCAGAAAATAAATAATTAAAATAAAAGTCGGATAGATTAGAATGTACTCGGCTTCTGACGGCAGGTTTTTTCCTCTTCAGGGGTTTTTTCCTTAGCCGTACCTTATGGTCTCTTTTCCGCGGCTTTGGGGGTGGTGGTGGCTTGTTGACATTCGGCGGGGCATTATAATGGGTGGCGCCGGTTGTTGACATCGAGCGGAAGTGGGGTGGGGGGAGGGGGGGCGGAAGTGGGGAGGGGGAGGGGGCTGATAACGGTCGTTGACTTTCGGGACCGGAAGTGAGGAGGGGAGGGGGCGGTGATAACGGTTGTTGACATCCACTGTTGGGCGCTGGACCGGAAGTAGATAAGATAAGCTGATAAGATAAGCTGATAAGATAAGCTGATAAGATAAGCTGATAAGATAAGCTGATAAGATAAGCTGATAAGATAAGCTGATAAGATAAGCACTTCCTGCCATTAGGGCCGCACTGTTGGGCGCTGGACCGGAAGTAGATAAGATAAGCTGATAAGATAAGCTGATAAGATAAGCACTTCCTGTTTCCGAACCCTTATATCCCCCCTACTTACGTGATATGAGCGATTTCATTAATAAAATAATTTCTAATTTGGCTAATGTTTATCCTGGTTCAGATTACTTAGTTAGTGCACTCTGCAAAATATTTATCTCGACAAATATCAATTGAATATATTAGTGATGAAAATACTGAGCTAACTTTGTTTACACACTACACGGCCGCTATCTTGAATACCAGTGAATTCTGAATTCTGTGTAAATACCATGTTGATAAATTCATTAATTCACTTAAGCCGGTTTGTATAGATGCACTGAAAGACAAATGATTTGGACTGACATACTTTTCAAAAATCGAGCAAGAAGGTTTAAAAAGCGATTAAAAGTTGCAAATTCAAAAATCACATACACACTTAATTTATTTATCTTGATAGATTGAATTTTTAGTAGAAGTGCTTCAAATGATTTTCAATAAAGTTTCTGCAATTCTCAATAGTTTTGTTCGGGAACAGAATTGTGACAATTATTCTTGGGCGAGGCTTGAACAAGCCGACCTTTCCTCCGAAGCACTGAGACAGTACACACCATTTAACCAACCTCAGCCTCCGGGGTCGTATAGGAAGTTCTAGAATAGTCATAAGATCTTCGTGTTTCAGTTCTAGTATTAGGCAGCTGAACAATTAACAAACTGTAAAGCAAATATCCTTTGGGCAGAAAAAGATATCAGCTCGGAATGCATAACTCAATGCGGTGAATAATTTTTGTTGGTTAAAAGGAACATAGAATTGTGACAAATAATTGTCTGAGCCAGGCTCGAAACAGCGGCCCTTCTCCCCGAAAAGTAGTCCGAACCCGACATTTACTTACTTCGGCCACCCGGGTTATACAGAGAATTGGCACTTCCATAATAGTCATAAGCGACGAAAGACAATTGATTTGAAGGTTCATGCGTTTTACAAATCCAAGAAGGGATGTGAAGAATTGCTTAAAAGTTAAAAATTCAAAAATCACATAGACACTTTACGTTTATTTATCTCGATTAATATTTGCGATTAGAATTGACTCAAATGGCTTTCAATAAAGTTTCTGGAATCCTCAATTATTTCATGTGGTGACACAGAATTGTTACAAATAATTCTCGACCAAGGCTCAAACCAGCGAACCTTCGCTCCGGAGAGCTGAGCCCACCAGTTTAGCCACCTCGGCCATCCCTTTAAGACACGAGCTTAATATTTCTATAATAGTAATAAGTGTATGGTGGTTTCTGTTCTAGCATTATGGAGCCGAGTAATAGAGGAAACGTGAAAAAAAGTTTTCGGGCGACAAAATGAAAGCAGCCGTAAAGAGAATGATGCTTGTCGCAAAAGCTAGTAAAGAATAGAGAGATTAGAAAACTAATTAGGGGAGAAAGTCTTTGCCCTTCTATAAGCACTACTAGTTTATCTATTGTGTATTTAAATAGCTAATTTTCTACAACACACTTTTTCTGAGGAAAAAAAAATCTTCAATTTTGTAGTTTTGATAGTTTTGTAATTTTCGAAAAAAAAGAGCAATACCCGTAAATGTGACTAGCACCATATTTCTTATTGTCCGTTATTACATATGTGTAGAAAATTTAAAGAAAAACAATTAGAGCAATTTATGAAAAAACATCGTAAATTTCAAGCGCAAAAACTTTTGCTAAAAATGTACATGACCGTTTCTAAAGACCTAAATTTATATAAAACTTTCTGATCCCAAAACCTCGCCGATTTTCAGTTTTGTAGTTTTATTTTTTAATTTTTTTTTGAAATTTTCGTAAAATTGGTGATATCACCGAAAATGAGACCTGCACCATTCTCTCAAACGTCTTTTGTACTATTAAACAACAAAATGGAATAAACAAAATTGGAGCATTTTTGAAAAAAATGTTAATATCCGAGGGGCTTTATGTAAAGTGACCTCCAAAATTAAAATCTGTTTCAAATTCCAGGGTCCGCGACGTTAGCCAGATAAATTTGGGGTATATCAAATTTGGAGAAAATCGGTGAAGGATTTAACCGCTAGCGGTGACCACGAACGGACGGGCGTTTAGCCGTCAATCGATTTTTCGGTATGAAGAACAAACTAAACGTGGATTATGGCAACACAACGTGTTAAATGATTTTTTTCCAAAGTTAGCAATAGGGTTTATTCAGTTTTCATTACCAGAGCCCGGCTATAAGACTTTCTAGAGAAGATTCGTAGTTTGCCGGCGAAGGATTATTTAACTTTCTCTTACGAAGAATTCGCAAGGCGAAAAAATAAAATAGAAGTGTATATCAAAGTACGCTTCCCCCAGAATAGTATATGCTGACTATATTATACAACTACATCAACCTGTAAAAACGTAACTACTCCTCTAGATTATACTACACGAATCAGCCTAGTTATTAACCATCAATGTTTTTTTGTCGCACAGAGACTCTGAACTTAGGTCCTCAGAGTTAACTTCCCGTGAGCCTTACCTTTACGCCATGCAAACGGTGTGACTTTCGAACTCGGGGCGACGATTAAAACTACTTGCCTAAACCCAATATTTCCAACATGCAATTTTCTTAATTTAGAGATAAAGACGACACACAATTCTTTTAAACGTGAAAAAATGATACCTGTATTTTTTCTTTTATCTCTAATCAGACTCATTCCAAAAATATAAAGAAATATTATTTTTCGAAGAATCGTACTCACACGTAAGTTTAAACCTTTCTCGCACATCTCCTTTTCCCTTCAGAAAAAAGTACGTACAAATGAAACCTTGAGAGATCTACTTCCAAATGGTGAAACTAAATATAGAAATAAGACATTTAAAAATATTAAGTGTAAGTTTTTAAAATACTGATTTTCAATTGAGGTTGTTACTTATATTCATTTAAAAAAACTCGTAACATTTTACACTAATATTGTTTTCAAAATGTATCACAAACAAATAATTTAAAAATATAGCTTGTTGATTATTCTACCCGTCACTGGCGCCGCCTGCACCAATAGCTTCAAGGACGCGATGTCAAAGTAAAGTAAGCGTGAAACCGACAATTTGTCATGCTAAGAGTCGCTGGATCACTGTTGCAAATGGAAGGATTCTGTCAGAGCCCTACTCTCATATTAACTAGATGGAGACCTACGTACCAAATTTTCTGAACCTTTTGAGAGAATGGGAAAAGAGCAAGGAATACGCACATAAATTTCAGAGAACAGCGCATTTATTTATGGGGGGAATTCTTGAGTTGTATAATCGAGTGACAGAGAAGCATGCGTTGTACTGTTAAGCGAATAGGAAGCGATGGAAAAAATCTCGATACGATCGTTGTTGCCATCCTCTTAATCTGAAAATCCATAGTTTTACTAGTGCACATTTACATAACCAGTATTCTTGAAGTTGAAAATGGATTGTTCCCCGTTAAGAAATTTAAAACTTTGCGATGTGTCGAAAAAAAGTTTCGTAAGGCCTTATCGTGATGTGTCGAATGTCGTTTTGACAGGAAAGCGAGGGTCAAAAGACTCATCCGCGTTGCCATGCTGCGCTGTGGATCTGAAATGCAAAAATTGTAGTCTGGGAAGAAAATTGCTCAGCGCTGGAATTTTTTCACCGTGCCCTTGGGTAGCTTCCCTGAATTGAACAGGTGCACCAACGGCTCGTGCCTCGTAATCCAATGGAATATGGTTCCATATAGAAAATCATTGAACTCCCGCACCCCCAAAAGACATTAAAACCTCAATTTCTGAATAATTACGTTGGTGATTGTTCAGAGTCTTTCAAGCGAAGGCGATGGGTTTCTGTGCCAAATTCGTCTTGAGGACACTGCCTCCCCCATAGTCCGCTGCCACAGTTGTCACTCTTATCAGGCTTACAGTATGACAACCTGGTCGCCTTCACAATGGCCTTAACTTAATCCCTTTTTCTTAAATGTGTTGAAGGGCTCCGCGATAGACAAAAATCCCTTGATAAACGTTAATTTTACCGATCAGCGCCTGTAACTGATAAACATGTTAAGGTGGAGAGAAATTCACTATGGTCTTAACAAGCCCCTCCGGGAGAGCAATACCTGCCTTGTTTAATACAAGCCCTAAAAAGTCATCTCGCCTTTGAAAAATTCGCACATGTCCTTTACCTTAAAGCCGCTGTCTCGTGGAACTGCCAACATCTTTCGAATGTTCTGGTTCTCCTACCGTGCGGCGCCCGAGACGATATCGCCAAGATAATTCACTTGGCCCGGCAGATGCGCTGTGAGCTGCTCCAAACACCTCTGGACCAGCCCGGTTACAGAGTTTACTTAAAAGGGCAGCCTGTTCTATCTGAACAACCTCATGGGCTTGTTGATAGTGAGGATCTCCGTTGCTCGCTCGTCCAGCGACCTCGGGATGGGGCGTTTCTCTACATTTAGTTGCTCGTTGACGTTACACGTAAAATCGCCACACAAACGCCCCGCCCCGTTCTGCTTTTTTTTATTCACCAGCGGTGTGGTCTACTGGCTGATTGGAGATCGTCAAAATTACTCCTTCGGCTTCACATTTCCTAAACTCCACCTCCCTGGCCCTTAAACGCCCACGGAACTGACCTTGCCTTATAAAGCCATGGTTTGGATTAGTGGTTCAATTCTAGGTGGGACATACCCTGCGTGCATTGCGTCCACGTCAACCTCTTCTTCGGCCTCTTTGTGCTTCGAACGAGCTCTTCTCGCGCTCTTGCACACCTCTGATGTGACGGGCCTTGCTGCACCTAAAGCATTCAGCTCTTTGGAACCGAGTCTTATAGCGCATGTCGCAATTCTCGACGGCTTCCATTGCTGCCCACTTTCTCCTTCCCTGACGTGACTCTGCTCTTCACCTTGCTCTCATTGCCGCGACCCCGTCTTCCAGCGAGAACTACCGCTGCTGCCGCTAGAGTCTTCTGCTCCCCTCGCTGCCGCGACCATTCTCTCAGCTTGCCGCCCGCTGTTCGCTCGAGCTCGGCACCGCGCGGCGCTGTGCTCGCCAGACGCCCCTGTTGGCGCACCTGCACCAACGGTGGATCTGATCCCCTCATCGCTTCCCTACGAACCTCGTCGTCCGGCGTGTGCAGAATAACCATGACTAATGAAGGTGTCCGCATGAGATACTCCACGATCTTTCTCCCTGCATCTAAACTGACAGCCCTTCGCACTTCCGACCAAGTCCGTGATTCACCCTCCACGTGTCAGACTTTTTTCTTAATTGAAAGAACACTTATCTGGCAGCTACTACTTCTAGAGTTTACAAAAAAGATTGCTCAGCTCTTCTGTATACCTGCCTTCTGAATCTTGGCCATCTCCTTATCCGGGAATAATTTCTTTAACAGGTTCACGACGGGACTATCGAAGCAACTGAATAAGAAAGACTTCTTTGTGTTGTCCTCGGTGAATCCGTGGTCCATCGTATGCTGCTCGAATCTCTATTCTACAACCGAACGAGTAGTCTTAAGGGGGGGGGCGAGCGTATGCTGACTGCCCGCCTTCCATGTCTGTCATTGCCTAGTATCGTTGCTCGGCGGCCTCGTATTCCTGACGGCCTTGCTATGGACCTGCAGCACGAGGCTGCTCCTGCGCCGAATGACGTCACGACGGGTTGCTGGTAGGAAATGCATTCTTCCCGAGCAGCGAGGCGTTCTCCTCGCAGTTTCAGACCAATATTTCTTAAAACCGCGCATAAACGCGTGCTAGTTTACTTTAGAACTAGTTTTTATTTATTGGCACGCGAGGGCCTGTCTTCGCAATAGGATATCCCGTGTCGCTGGATGTCGCATGATCGCGACCGAATCGAGCAGTGCTGACGATCATATGCTTTCTCTACGTCGAAAAAATTGCTACCAGGTGTTGTCGTAGCGCGAAAGTGAAGATCTGTGTGCCAAGGGAGATTGTGGTTCGTGGTTGACCTGTGCTTCTTGAAACCACATTGAATAGGTGTCAGTAGGTTTCTTTGTTCCGGGAGCCAGAGCAGACGTTTGTTTATCATTCGCTCTAAAAGATTGCACGCACTGCTTCTGAACGAGGTTGGGAGGTAACTTGATGGGATTGTTTTGTCCTGTCCATTTTTAGGGTTTGAAATAACAATGGCTTCACGACAAATCCTTGGTGTGTCATGTTCAACCTAAATCAGGTTGAAAATGCGGGGAAATGAAAGAGCATTTCCTGGTAGGTTTTTAAGAATTTGATTATATCGGGTCTGGGCCTGGATAAGATCGGATCATACATGGTAGCATCAGTGGATACCAGGTTTACCTTAACACAATTATATATTCTACGGAATATAATGAAACAATTTCAAGTTTCGCGTATTGTTTGTTTCACCTAGTTCAATTAACACATACTCAACTGGTAGTTGGGTTCGTACTATCAGCTGAGCCTTCTTGTTGCAGTTTTGTGAACGCGCGAAAAACGCGGTATGAAACGATCTCGGAAATGAGTTTTCCGAGTCAGCTGCGTTGTCAAAAAAAATTAGACACTATTTTTGATATGATCAATTAGCAGTGGCATTGATAAGTTGCGATGTAAATCCTTAATAGGAATGTACATAGGGGCGCAGAGGGCTGCCCCGAGGCATGCGTTTTGAACTACTTGCAGTTTTGTCAAGTATGCATTTGCTGCAATTGCCCAACTTGGACATGCGTTGTCCATTTGCGGTCTAATAAGTGCTTATAAAACGTGAGGTAGTTTGCTCTGTTTGTGAAATTGCCATGTTTTGCCAAATACCATTTCGCGACTCCGCATAGCGAGCGCGGCTTCGGCTGGGTGCATTGCTGCCTCCGTGGGAAGAGTACAGCTGCACTTACATTGACCCGCCACAGCTTCAGCCACTCTTGGGTAAATGTTGATCGAAGTATTTCTGGAGAAGCTCGATCTTTTTCAACGTGGCTATTACAGCCGTATCGTCGGCGTACAAAGCGAGTTCCGTTTGTGGGTGCGTGGGGATATTACGTACATAGAGTTTAAAGAGCGTAGGAGCTATCACGCTCCCTTGCGGCACTCCGGTCCGTATGGCGTGGTGGTTAGATTTAGCATCGAGAAGCGGCACTAGTACGTTCCGTTTGCTAAGTAAGAGTGGATAAGGTTCACAAGGTACACAGAAAAGTTCATGGTTTGAAGTTTGTAAAGGAGACCGACGTGCCAAACCTTGTCAAAGGCGCTGGCAACGTCGAGGAACACTCCACCTGCGAATTGGCCCTCCTTGAAGTTGGCGTCTTATGCGGTTCGTGATTCGCACAAGCTGATGCGTTGTGCTATGACCCGCACGAAAGCCAAACTGCTCCTTATTTATAAGTAAATTACCTTACATTTAAGAATTATGTTTTGAATTTCCGAACGTGTTTAGTAGGCTTATGGGCGTGTACGACTCGATTAAGTTCGGGTTTCTTCCCTTTTTATAAGTTAAATTAACACATGCGTATGCGTCCATTGACTCGGGAAGTGCTGAAACAAACCTAGCATGAAACAAAGCGTCTAAAACGCTATGGATTTGCTGCGGAAGCTTGATGTTAGAGATGCCGTTGGGGCTTGAGCTCCGTGATCGATTTAGCTCCCGCTTATCATCTGAGTGCCGCGTGCGTTGCCACTCTTCGCGCTCTGTTTTTTTATAGAAATTAAATTGATTAGAAAAGATGTTAACGACTATGCCCTATTAGAGGAACGTTGCTTCTCAGCTGCTGCGTTCAGGCGGTCAGTCACAGCTTCGGCGAATTTTCAGCCCTTAGCTTCTATCTGCTGTGGTCCTGACCGGGCAGACGCGTCCGGAATGCGCTGCAGCAGCTCCATCTCAAATTGCTTCCAATCTGTGCGCAGCTTCTGCGTCGTGTGTGCAGTAGACAGTGACAGACCACCATGGCGTATATCCGCTAGTACTGGAAAGTGGTCAGAAAAAAGCTCAGAATTGATCATGAGTAATGAGGGTAATTAATTTTTTGGAAAGGCGCAAATCCTCAGCGGTGATCGCGGTGTCGCCGCAGGCCGTTTGAAAGGCCTCAAGAAGCTCAAAGATGTCGGCCACCCCGTACAAGAAGATGGGGGTGGGGGGTGGGGGGTCGCCGACGGCGTGTGACCAGTCTTCTTCCTCTACAGTATTAGTTGAGGGGAAGATACTGGTAACTAACTTGAAAACTTCCTTGACTATACCTACAAGAAAATTGATATTTAAATAAAAACTTTAACTTGAACTTGAATGAAACAAAAAAATAAAGCACACAAACCTACATTACATTAGACAAAGCATTTAACATATCTTACATCCTGATAGAGGACATATTACATAAATAGAAAAATTCTTAATATCTTAATGCGGCACGTTTTCAGTTTTGAGCGTGGCTGTCCAACTTATTCACTGAGCATTGTGTTTTGAACTAGGCTCTTGTTACTTACTATTCTGGGTTTTTAGAGTTTGCCAGCTAAACTTGCGCCGGTTCTCGGTATCACATGTGATTTGTTTTTATGCACACGTACTCGCTTTCACACGCTTGCTTGTGTTTACCAGCTCCGATTGTTTCCCGAAAGGGCACACGTGGGGAGGTCCGGCCGTCGTACGCCAGGCCTAGTGGGGGTTTGGGCCCGGTACCCGTAGGGTACCAGGCGCTCTGGTGACGTGGGCTACCCGCGGTTCTAGCACAGATCGCCACCGTGAACGAATGAACCTTTTTTTCTTTTTCCAAAATGTCGAAGCTTGGCCTCTCGTGATCGTAATTTACCGTTCTCGTTTTCTGCTCAGATTTGGATGTTACTTGCTCTTATAAATACTGCGTGTACTGGGGTAGCACGTTTTCGGTGAACGAATGTTCTGGATAGAACAAGCCGTAACACTGGAAAAGATACTTTCCAGACGAGCTGTTAACGTATGAAGAACAATGTAACATGTAGCAATGTGTGTCTTGGGAACTGCGCGAAAGAAAACAGAGCATACCATAAATTTGTGTTCTTTGAGAACTAGGTTTCCGCTTAATTCCGACTTTTGTTATATTTTGTAGAATAGTTTGTATTGTTGTAGACATGGAATGCTTTGCTCGTGACGTTTCTTTCAGAGCAATAAGTTTTTTCTTCGCTCGTGACTAGTAATACACACAAGTTAATTCTAAATATTTATTAGAAATAACTTCATAGTATCTACGTTCGGAAGGTGATAAGTTCATGCAAATTTTCGCTCTGAAGTACACATGCAATTATACAAGAAAGTCTCGAAGGAGACTCGCCCAAAGTGAAACTTTGTCTTTTCCAATCAAATACAGTACATTGACGTCACTCCCGCCCTGGGTGTGCACACACATTTATTTTGTTTTCCCGCTCCCGGGTAAGGATGGGCCCCAGGTCCTGCTCCTGTTAAGCCACAATTGAAATTGTAATGAAGTTCTTTCTGAATGCTTTACTTCCTTTGCAAAAATATAATGTTGTATACTCAGGAACTCTTAAGAAGAGGCAACAGTTCATATAAACAATGTTTGATTATTCTTTGGCTCTGGATAATAAACTAAATACAAAAGCCAGTTTTCAGTTTTCCAGAAAAAGTCCTTTAACAAGCACTAGTGAAAAACACCAGGAGAAATCGTTACTACCACAGCACTTCGTATAACCTCCGTCACTACTTCACCCACTAGAACTCTCTCGCTGTACTCTGACTCTGACTGTGCCTGACCTGCGGGCCCGCAGGCCGGCCGCTTCATATAGTCCCCGAGCGTGCAGAGCTAGTCTCTTTTCTCGCCTGAACCTGCCCGGCGACTTCCAGAAGGGGGAAGCTTCCCGTGGTTGCTCCGGTCCACGGGCGGCCCGGCCGCCGCCGCTGCTGCCTTGCGAACTGGCGGCGCCTCCCAGTGCCTTCCATCACTGAGAACGCCGCCCTGCCAGCCGGTTACAGTTTGCCACCGGCCTCTCCCGTTGTCACTCCGGCGCCGCTGGGCCGCTGCCTCGGCCCTATTTTCAATGTTATGGCTATGTATTGGTAAAAACATCCAACATTTAATTTCCCCAAAGCAAACTACAAAACCAACCAAAAACACAACAATGAACGAGACAATGCTTGATTGAGAGTCTCCTTCGCCCGGCATTTAGCACGTTCGTTGGTCGGGAAGGCGGTCAAGGGCCCTGGTGACGCGGCGGCGGTGGCCCTGTCATGGGCGGGGTGAGTGGGGTGAAGTGGTGCCCGGGTAAGCGGCACGCAGCGTCTCCTCGCTACAGGCGCGGGCGGCGCTTCGAGGGCTGCGAGGGGTGCGTCAGGATGACGCGACTGCACGGGCAGCGCAACAGGTGCGTGTAGCGACTGCTGGATGGCGCGAGCAGGCGAAGCCGCGAAGGATGCGCCGCCCGGAGATTCCATTCGGGCCGCGTGGTGATGAAGCATTTTTAATAACTTATCATTCTCTGCCGTATTGGCGAAATGTTTAATAATAAATTATATTGTTTAAGTAGGCTCGTCACAGTACATTTAGGTAGTAAAGTTGTGGAGATCCCGGTTCTGAGATTTTGGTTTTTAGAATTTTTTATTGAATAATTCCGGTATTTTTCTTTTTCATTTATAAATAAATCATCGGGAACACGCGTTTGAAAGAAGAGTTTTTATTACTAATGAAAGCTCTGACAGTGGCACATAATGTGCATTTTTATGACTCTAACTATCAAGTGAACTGCAATTTTCGTATATTGCATTTACGGGAGGTAGAATTTCGGGTCTAAGATAATTATTTAAACTTCTCAGGACAAAGATCTTCGAATAAAACAACTTTATGCGCAATTTTATACAAATATAATATAATTGATATTTTTTTAATTTCTCAAACCTCATAAAAAACTTTCCTTCTCCTGGATAAAAGACGCGAAGTCGGTACAGACAAGTTACGGACCAGACTGGATGCAATTTGTCCAGTTTGACTATGGCGCTCCTGGTGTCACTCTAGGTGTCAATCAGAGCAATTTCTTTCGTAGATATTCAGCAATTGAGAGGTAGCACGTTGATAGTTAAGGAGAGTAGTAGACAAGAAGTTAAGTGGATTGGTTGAATCTGTTTAAAGCAGTTCAAAGCACCTACATGTGCTACTTTTAAAATAATTGAGTTTTTCGGTTGGAAGTGATAAAAATGGTGTAGTGGTACACAACGATCAATTTGAAAGAGTAATGAGGAAGAAAGTAGTTATTTTGTTCAGTAAATTTAAAGAGTTCATGTAATGCTTATGTTCGGGCAAAAACCGAGAATGTGTGAGAATTGTGTGAAAGGAAAAGAAATGTCAATCTTGTTGTGATTATATTAGTCTGTTATTGGTTCCTGGTCGCTCTCGTACTGAACAGGGAGATATTAATATGCATGATGTATATGTTGATTATTCATCTAGGAAAATTGTTTTTTATACTTAAAGTTGTACATCTTCTGGTTTTGAATTGAAAAACGTGGTTCCTGGGGCTTTTGCTCAAGGTTATCACAGATTGACTATGAGGAGAAATGTGAAACAAGAGTGTTATTTATTGTAAAGCTAAGCACTATGACTATTGCAGATTTCGAAAAAAAAATCTTGGGGAAATATACTACAAAAGATGGTTTCCTGTGGTGTATCTAATTGGGGTTTATTTTGTCTTATTTCATCTTCTGATGAATGTGCTAGCACTAATGATACCACTCAATGTGAAAGTCGCCCCTCCTGGACCGCAGCTCTGCGCTGGCTCGCCGCTGCCGGAGGCTGCTTCCGCCTGTGTCTCCTCTGTGGCCGTCTCCTCTCCTGTTGTCGTTCCTTCGAGTGGGGGTTCCTGCGGAGGATATATCATTTCTTTTAACACTTTCTTCCTGAATTCCTCTGGGGAGACCCATGGCCGGGTGTCCACCTTGCTCTCGTTCACTCGCGACCTAAGTTGCCCCTGGTGGCGCGTAACCAATTTCTCCCCTGAACGAATTATTTATTTATTTATTTATTTATTTATTTATTTATTTATTTACAAGCTTACAGGCTTATAGCCCAACAATATTACATTATATATATAGTTCATATACAATATATTTACAATCAATATTTCAATATAGATAGTTTTGCCTTATTTTTGAAGGAAAAAAAAGATGGTATTTTAAGGGACGGACATAGTGTGTTGTTGCCTATTCGCGATAGTCTGCTTATTGGAGAGTATAGGCCGTACGATGATTTGTATAAAATAGTTTTAAATGGTTTTACATTTCGAAGACTGTATAATTGGTCATTGATGGTAAATAAAGATTTCAATTTATTACATTGTATTTTGTCATTCATTATTTTATACAGAGTACAAGCATCAATATAATGTCTATATGATTCTAATGTACTAAGATTAGTTAATTTCATTATGTCTGTATAGTTATGACTTATTGATGGATTTGGTAAATGTGCTTTAAACGATGCATATGCTAAAAATTTATGTTGAACTCTTTCGATTCTATTTATATGAGTGTTGAAATAGGGAGACCATAACGTAGAACCATAAGTTAATATAGGTTTAATTAATGAATTGTACAATGTTGTAAGCGTATCAATATTTTTGAACTCACCGCTGTGTCTTTTGACAAAACCTAAAGTTCTGAGGCCTTTACTTGTTATGTAATCGATATGGTCGATAAAGTTCGCTTTTGAGTTAAAAATGATGCCCAGATCTTTAATTTGAGTCTCTCGGTCTAAGTATATGTTATTAATTCCATATCGAAAATTGATTACAGATTTACTTTTTGAGAAGCTCATAATTTTACATTTTTCAACATTTAGTTTCATATTGTTGTTTTCACACCAATTTACCAGATTAAAAAAATCATTTTGTAATTCAGTACAGTCAGATTCGCTTTTAATTACACGATAAAATTTGCAGTCATCTGCGAAAAGTAAAAATTTACTATTTGTGAAGGACGTATAAATATCGTTTATATACAAGATGAACAAAAGTGGACCAAGATGTGATCCCTGAGGGACTCCGGATGTTATCTTCATTTTTTTTGAAATAAAAGATTTGTATTTCACATAATGAGATCTATCTCTCAAGTATGAGTGGAACCAATGGAGCAATGGGCCTGTTATACCTATATTTTTTATTTTTTCTTCAAGTAATTCAAACGAAACTTTGTCAAACGCTTTTGAAAAGTCAGTGTATATTACATCAATTTGCAATCCATTCTCCAAAGCTTCTATGATATCATTATAAAAAAGTAGCAAGTTTGTTAAAGTTGATTTCCCATTCACAAATCCATGTTGCTCATCTATTATAAATGAATTAATGTATGGTTTAATATTTTCGGTTATTATTGCTTCGAACATTTTTGGAATAACATTTATCAGAGAAATCGGTCTATAGTTTTTTACGTTTGTTTTTTCACCTGATTTGTGAATGGGAGTAATATAGCTTTCTTTCCATTTATCGGGAAATATTCCCTCTCGTAGTGATTTATTAAAAAGATCACATATTGGCTTATATAGAATAGATGCACATTTTTTCAAAAATTTAGATGGGATTCCGTCTGGTAAATTATAAATAATTATATAAACTCTGCTTCCCTTAACTTGTTGTACTACCCCTGGTACCCATGCCGGCTCTTTTTTAAAAGACTGGATGTATACCCGGTCACTCACCTTGAATTTGGGGTGGGTACCTTTTGACCTGTACGGGTCTTCGGGGCTCAGGAGGGACAGCAGGGTTCGGGGCTGTCTTCGTGCAGAATCTCCGCCGGGCTCTTGCCCGTTCCGCATGGCAGGACCCTATATGTAGCAAGGACCCCCAGGAGCGCTCTGGACTTTGGTATTTCTGCAGCACGTGCTTTCCCCACCGCTGTCTTAAATGTCCTCACGATGCGCTCCGCCTCTCCGTTGGACTGCGGGTGGAACGGCGGCGCGTAGATGTGTTGAATGACGTTGCTCCTGCAGAACCTTGCGAATTCCTGGGACACGAACTGGGGTCCATTGTCTGAAACCACAACTGCCGGTAAACCCTCTGCGACGAATATCCTCTCCAATGTCTGTACCGTATATGTCATGTGGTGCTCCCCATCACCACATATGGGTAGTTGGATTTAGCATCCACTACAACCATCCACATGGACCCCCAACAGGGGCCGGCAAAGTCCACGTGTACCCTTTCCCATGGCTCTGCAGGTTCTGGCCATGGGGTTAGATCTCTGGGGGGCGCATTTTTGTTGAGTTGGCATGCCTCGCATCTAAACATTTGGACGATGTCGGAATCCATACCCTCCCATGTGCAATGTCGCCGTGCAAGCTGTTTAGTGCGCACGACTCCCCAATGCGCCTCATGAAGGAGTTTAAGCACGGTCTGCCTCAAACTTCTAGGTACCACTGCCCTGGTGAACTCATCCCTGACAGCAGCAACACACCAGTTGTGCACGAGAACCTGTCTTTCTTATTAAACCATCTGGCATTGCTCCTTAACAACTTGGGTGACCAACGTTCTGACGAAGCGACGCACTTACCTGAACTCGGGGTCTTTGTCCGTCTCTCTAGGTATGGTGCGTGCTTCGAGTGGGAAATCTACCAAACCCTCCAGCTCTTCTACATCCATTTGGAAACATTCTTCCTCTGTTGCATCGAATTCCAGGTCCGGACCGATGGGAAGTCTCAACAATGCGTCCGCGTTGGCGTGCTGAGACGTGTTCCTGAAGTGCACCTGGTAGTGGTAGTCTGCCAGGAACAAGGCCCCATCTTTGTAGCTTCTTCGCCGTGCACTCGGGGATTTTCTTTCCTGGGTGAAATAACTGGACCAGCGGCTTATGATCAGTAATAATGAAATTTACTACCATAGAGAAAGTAGTTAAACTTTCTCACCGCAAAGATTATCCCCAGGGATTCCCTCTCAATTTGCGAATAATTACGCTGGTGTTTGTTGAGGGTTTTGGAAGCGAAAGCGATTGGTCTTTCCACCCCTTTTTCGTCCTTTTGCGACAAAACTGCCCCCAACCCATAGACCGACGCGTCTGCTGGCACGTCGTGATTTTTCCAGGTATAAAATGGTTTAACTTTACTGTGTGTACTAACTCCTCCTTTAGCTTGTCCAATGCCTTGCTACACTCTTCCGACCACATGAACTTCACTCCCTTCTTCCTGAGTTGGTTTAATGGGGCTGCTATCGATGGAAAATTTCTTATAAATTTGTTGTGGTAGTTAATTTTACCTAAAAGGGCCTGCAACTGCTTCAAATCGGTTGGTGGGGGCATCTGTATGATTGCTTCTATATGTTGCTGTGTGGGGCTACTCCGGTGCGATCTAGAACGTGCCCTAGAAACACCACGCGCTCTCTAAAAAAACTCGCACTTGTCCCGGTTTACTTTTAGCCCGCTCTCTTGTAATACCGCGAATAGCTTCAAGTTTTGTTTGTGCTCTTCAATGCTGCGACCAGTCACGATGATGTCGTCGAGGCAGTTGCAGCAACCATCCAAAGATGCGGTGATCTGCTCGAAACAGCGCTGGAAAATCGCTGCTGCCGAGTTGACGCCAAACGGCAATCTGTTGTATCTAAACTGGCCTAACGGTTTGTTGATCACCAATATTTCTCTTGCCTTGGGGTCCAGAGGTATCTGTAGATAGGAGTCTTCGAGATCGATCTTGGAGAAACGCTGCCCTCCCGACAGTTAAAAAAAATCCTCTGGTTTCGGTATTGGAGTCTGTTCCATATCTACTTGCTGATTTATTGTACTCTTGAAATCCCCGCACAGTCTGATTTTTCCGCTCGACTTCTTAAACAAAACCAAGGTTGTGGCCCACTGGCTCGTAGCCACTGGTGTTATCGCACCTTCTTCCTGCAGCCTCGTAAGCTCCTCTTTCACTTCGTCTTTCAATACCCACGGTACTGGTCTTGCCTTGTAGAAACGCGGTCTGTACCCTTCTTTTAACTGGATGCTAGCTTGAAACATTTTACACTTTCTGAGTCCGGGTAGAATTACCTCTGCGAACTCGAGCTCTAAATCTCTGATTTGTGCTTCTTCCTGCTCCGAGACCTAGTTTATTTCGTCTACTACCCCGAAACCTAATTTACCGAACGAATCTAGACCCAGAATATTTGTTACATCATATCGAACCACTATGATCACGTCTATCACTGCTTGTTTGTTTTTGTAAGACGCGTGCACACTCACTTTGCCCAACACCTTAATGTGTGTTTTACAAAAACTCAACTTCTTTTGTACGCTTGAATACCTGGTTGCTCCTATTCGGTGGTATGTGTCCAAATTAATTAATGTAACTGCCGCCCCTGTATCAAGTAAGAATTCCACGGGCTGCTTACCTAACTCAACTTTCACTGTTAATTTCTTTTGCCCCTTGACACTGAGCACTTCACTTATCATAACGATTTCCATTTCCTTCTTGTTTCCTGCTCCGCGCCGACTTCTCTTTTCGCACACTTCCTGAATGTGTCCGACTCTTTTGCACCAGAAACACTGTGCTTCCCTGAATTTGCACGAGTCCCTATCATGATTTTTTCCAGTTCCTGCAGGATTTCTTTTTATCGTATCTCTTCACTTTTGATTTTCTACTGATGTCACCGCCCCGTTTTGCTATCCTTGCACCCATCTGTGTACTGTCTAATTCTCTCGATGCTCTTTTTTCTCCCTCGATTCACTCTCGCATTGAAGCTACTCACTGTGATTATGTCACTGTCTGTGCTGCTCACTTCTGCCATGTCATTAACCTTAACTCGATATACATGTGCTCCGGCCGTGATCTGGCGGGCGGTCTCGCACGTGGTGTCGTACGTTTTGCATAAATTCCCAACTTCCTCTTGTGAGGGCTTCCCACTCTGCAACGCCCAAAACCTAACCCTATCTTCTGGTGTGTGCAAAACTACCATGTCTCTGATTAAGGTTTCTGCGTATGTCCGTCCTTTTTCTGATGGTGAGCATTTAAATTGGCAATGTCGCGCTAACCCTGCTAGCTCCGATATCCATTCACTACGCGTTTGCCCCTCACTTTTTCTACACTGGAAAAATGTGTACCTAGCGAGATTACGTGTGGCACTTTGTTGAAATAACCGCTTAATTTTTCTTTTATTTCCTCCCAGCTAATCTCTGCTGATTCTTTTTCTGGAAACAATTTCCCTAATAGGCTGGTTACCTTAACCCCACACAGCTAAGGAAAAACGCTTTCTTGGTTCTTGTCTCCTACCTGGTGGCAAAGTAGGTGCTGCTCAATCCTTTCCAGGTACTCCATTCCTCCGTGTCCGGCTGGAAACGGGGGGAACTGTGGCGGGGGCGTCGCTTGACTGCATCTATTAACACAGCCAACTGCTGCGCGTGCGCCTCTGCCTGTTGCCGCTGCTGCTGCGCGAAAGCCTTTATCTGATGGCGCTGCACCTCCGCCTGCTGTTGCTGCTTGTGTTCCTTCTCCCGAACAAGTTGGTGTTGTAGTAGTTGTAGTAGCTGCTGCATGAGCCCCAACATCTGCACCATCTGATCGCCGGCCTCCATTTTGCTTTTCCTCGTCGCCAGTTTATAGTATCCAAAAGAAAGCAATTTCTAAAAAAGGATTTATTCCAACCACAATCAGTACAGAGGTAGACAAATTCAAGCCAGATCCAAACAATTTTCCAGAATATGTACCGAAGAATGTCCAGGGGAGATGTCCAAAATCGCAGCCGTTGTGCCGTTCACTGTTCCAAGAGAGAGAAAGTCCGTAACCATAGCTGTGTCGTCGCACTTGTTCACAATCCACTTATCACTTCACAATGTAGGCAAGCGCTTGACTGTCTTTCAGCTCGCAGGTCGCGGGTCCGCTGGCCAGCTGTCACGTACGGGTCCGCCAGCCCGCTCCGGAGCCTGGTGAGCGTGGCGGCGCCGCGGCGTCTATCGCCGCCCTCTCGTGAGTGGCGCCGGAACTAATTTCCGGCGGCACTTTTAAATGCACGTAGTCGGCCACAGCAGTATTGTGTGGTAAAAACCTGCTGTTACATAATCAAATATAATTTAATGGTGTGTGGTTTAGGATGTTATTTGGGACGTTACTTTCAGATAAATATAGTTTGCTAGAAGCTTTCTTAACTTGCCTTTTGAGTCGCCTCACTTCTTTGTTGTAAATCACAGGATCCGTGTTGCGCCGTCGATTCTTGGTAGGCAAGAGTTTTGCTAAGCATTCTGTCCGTATCAGTCCTGTGGTACATCCGCTAGAAGTCAAAGTTGAAAATTTTGTTTTCAAGTATAATTGTAGGTTTGTAAGGTCTGTTCTATAATACTGAAAAAATGCTCCTTTTTCCCTCGAGCAATCGCGCGCACTACTTTGATGTCGAGCGACAGAGTGGTGAGGGCGCGTCTCTCATGCCCTGCAAAATACGCTCCATGAAGCGCTGAAGAAGCTCGCCGTCTGTTCTGAGCGGTTTCCCCTTCCCGCAACTCCTTACGATTTATTCTGAGCAATCTCTTATTAAATTAATTTTGTTCTGTCCTGCAATTTTACATGAGTGAGAATTTGATAAGACTACTGCCTTTGGACGCTCGAACTACTTTTATGTAAAAGTTGCACCCATTCCTGAAACAAAAGAATCGTATTGTGCGACATCGAGGGAATGTACTATCACAGACACGAGCTATATAGAGTTTTATTTATAACAATTATATACAAGTAATAATTTTAACTTGCTTAATTTAGTTGCAAAAACTTCTGACTCTTGGCACTCGCCACTATGCTGTTGACGCAGTCATATCCCGTGACCGTCACACGTTGAAATGTTCCACCGCGACTTCCCGACAGACGGGTCGCCTCACGAGCATCGCTCGTCTACGTACCGTCGTGGGCGCAAGTGTCCCCCTTCCACGCCTTGCGCTCTGGGTGAAATACACGTAGGTCAGGTGACACGCGACGTCATCTCGCGTTTGCGCGGTGACAACACCATGTGATCGCCGCGCCGCTATGCGGTTCTAGCTGCTATTTCCTAAACTTCCTTGAAGCTCCCAAAATACCTCAGGAAGTCCTACCCCTGCCCCTACCATTACCCCCTACCCCTGCAATTTTGCCAGCCCGGCGCCCTCCTGGAGCCAGATTTGTTGCTTTGGCGGAGGTCTGTTTGCAGTAGGGTACAATTGTTTTAAGCAAGAAGGTTAGAAACTATTCTAGTCAGTTTAGATCAAAGTAAACTTAAGATCTTTAGGAGTATTCCTATTTTTCTAATAAACATTTATAAAAATTTTACTGTTTGTGAACGACAAATGAAATATCCCAACATCTGGCGTTTTGTGTCTATTTTGGCATATCAACATTAAATTCCTTTTTGGACGTTCAATCTAATTTTCTTGCAACTGTTTAATATCTCCTGGTATCAGTAAAATATAAATCATTTTCAGTTTTACTGATCAAACTAGCTGCGTGCGGGTAACTTATCTTTATTTTCTCGTCTGGAATGATGTAATTTTTGTTTGCGTGCTGCATCCCTTGGAGCAAGGCTTTGTTTGCATTTTGCATTAATAAAAAATTGGAAGATCTGGGTGAGCGCTGGGTCAGTTTAGTCTCGGATCCATTATTGTTCAAGATGAATTTAATAATCAGTGAAAGGTAAAGAGCAAGTTCCCTTCTACTGCCTCACAATTTTCAATAATTTTGCGTAGGCCATTATATTGAATAACAGTCACTTGCGAATAAAATAATGTACATATGTGGAGTTCGAATTAGGCTCATAACTTCTAATGTAACCATAAAAAGGGGTCCTAATTCACATTTACAGTTTTAAACAAGTGAAATCAAAGTTGTGTTAACCTGTAGCTTCATGCTAGGAATCCATCCGAAAATCTCCAATTTTTTTAAAGAAGAAACTTTCTTATATTTATTAGACCTCCGGTTTACAGTATTCGTATTTGATTATTTGCATTGCATCCAAAATTACAAGCGAGGGTTGCTGTTGCTACAGCGGATGAGAAATTTATACATTCTGCTTTCCCATTACAGGAATCAAATAGATCATTAAAAAATGTCTGACGTTCGCAGTTGCCAGACCTGCTTTTTTTTAGAACTCTTATACATCCAAATTCCGAACGTAGCGGCCAAAGTATACCTGCTAAAATGGTATACAATTTGTCTTGTAATGCACTGCCACATACCTCCTACCTCTGATCACTTTTTTTGGGTGGTACAATACAGGTCTTCCAGTTAAATATTCCCTTAATTTGTGGATTGTGGCAAGGAGAACCTTTGCGAGGGTTGTGCGTTTTGGGGCAAGGAGAACCTTTGCGAGGGTTGTGCGTTTTGGGGCAAGGAGAACCTTTGCGAGGGTTGTGCGTTTTGGGGCAAGGAGAACCTTTGCGAGGGTTGTGCGTTTTGGGGCAAGGAGAACCTTTGCGAGGGTTGTGCGTTTTGGGGCAAGGAGAACCTTTGCGAGGGTTGTGCGTTTTGGGGCAAGGAGAACCTTTGCGAGGGTTGTGCGTTTTGGGGCAAGGAGAACCTTTGCGAGGGTTGTGCGTTTTGGGGCAAGGAGAACCTTTGCGAGGGTTGTGCGTTTTGGGGCAAGGAGAACCTTTGCGAGGGTTGTGCGTTTTGGGGCAAGGAGAACCTTTGCGAGGGTTGTGCGTTTTGGGGCAAGGAGAACCTTTGCGAGGGTTGTGCGTTTTGGGGCAAGGAGAACCTTTGCGAGGGTTGTGCGTTTTGGGGCAAGGAGAACCTTTGCGAGGGTTGTGCGTTTTGGGGCAAGGAGAACCTTTGCGAGGGTTGTGCGTTTTGGGGCAAGGAGAACCTTTGCGAGGGTTGTGCGTTTTGGGGCAAGGAATACCTTTGCGAGGGTTGTGCGTTTTGGGGCAAGGAGAACCTTTGCGAGGGTTGTGCGTTTTGGGGCAAGGAGAACCTTTGCGAGGGTTGTGCGTTTTGGGGCAAGGAGAACCTTTGCGAGGGTTGTGCGTTTTGGGGCAAGGAGAACCTTTGCGAGGGTTGTGCGTTTTGGGGCAAGGAGAACCTTTGCGAGGGTTGTGCGTTTTGGGGCAAGGAGAACCTTTGCGAGGGTTGTGCGTTTTGGGGCAAGGAGAACCTTTGCGAGGGTTGTGCGTTTTGGGGCAAGGAGAACCTTTGCGAGGGTTGTGCGTTTTGGGGCAAGGAGAACCTTTGCGAGGGTTGTGCGTTTTGGGGCAAGGAGAACCTTTGCGAGGGTTGTGCGTTTTGGGGCAAGGAGAACCTTTGCGAGGGTTGTGCGTTTTGGGGCAAGGAGAACCTTTGCGAGGGTTGTGCGTTTTGGGGCAAGGAGAACCTTTGCGAGGGTTGTGCGTTTTGGGGCAAGGAGAACCTTTGCGAGGGTTGTGCGTTTTGGGGCAAGGAGAACCTTTGCGAGGGTTGTGCGTTTTGGGGCAAGGAGAACCTTTGCGAGGGTTGTGCGTTTTGGGGCAAGGAGAACCTTTGCGAGGGTTGTGCGTTTTGGGGCAAGGAGAACCTTTGCGAGGGTTGTGCGTTTTGTGGCAAGGAGAACCTTTCCGAGGGTTGTGGTTTATGGGGCAAGGAGAACCTTTCCGAGGGTTGTGGTTTATGGGGAAAGGAGAACCTTTCCGAGGGTTGTGGTTTATGCGGAAAGGAGAACCTTTCCGAGGGTTGTGGTTTATGGGGAAAGGAGAACCTTTCCGAGGGTTGTGGTTTATGGGGAAAGGAGAACCTTTCCGAGGGTTGTGGTTTATGGGGAAAGGAGAACCTTTCCGAGGGTTGTGGTTTATGGGGAAAGGAGAACCTTTCCGAGGGTTGTGGTTTATGGGGAAAGGAGAACCTTTCCGAGGGTTGTGGTTTATGGGGAAAGGAGAACCTTTCCGAGGGTTGTGGTTTATGGGGAAAGGAGAACCTTTCCGAGGGTTGTGGTTTATGGGGAAAGGAGAACCTTTTCGAGGGTTGTGGTATATGGGGAAAGGAGAACCTTTCCGAGGGTTGTGGTTTATGGGGAAAGGAGAACCTATCCGAGGGTTGTGGTTTATGGGGAAAGGAGAACCTTTCCGAGGGTTGTGGTTTATGGGGAAAGGAGAACCTTTCCGAGGGTTGTGGTTTATGGGGAAAGGAGAACCTTTCCGAGGGTTGTGGTTTATGGGGAAAGGAGAACCTTTCCGAGGGTTGTGGCTTATGGGGAAAGGAGAACCTTTCCGAGGGTTGTGGTTTATGGGGAAAGGAGAACCTTTCCGAGGGTTGTGGTTTATGGGGAAAGGAGAACCTTTCCGAGGGTTGTGGTTTATGGGGAAAGGAGAACCTTTCCGAGGGTTGTGGTTTATGGGGAAAGGAGAACCTTTCCGTGGGTTGTGGTTTATGGGGAAAGGAGAACCTTTCCGAGGGTTGTGGTTTATGGGGAATGGAGAACCTTTCCGAGGGTTGTGGTTTATGGGGAAAGGAGAACCTTTCCGAGGGGTGTGGTTTATGGGGAAAGGAGAACCTTTCCGAGAGGTGTGGTTTATGGGGAAAGGAGAACCTTTCCGAGGGGTGTGGTTTATGGGGAAAGGAGAACCTTTCCGAGGGTCGTGGTTTATGGGGAAAGGAGAAACTTTCCGAGGGTCGTGGTTTGTGGGGAAAGGAGAACCTTTCCGAGGGTCGTGGTTTGTGGGGAAAGGAGAACCTTTCCGAGAGTTGTGATTTGTGGGGGAAAAGAGAACCTTTCCGAGGGTTGTGGTTTGTGGGGTAAAAGAGAACCTTTCCGAGGGTTGTGGTTTGTGGGGTAAAAGAGAACCTTTCCGAGGGTTGTGGTTTGTGGGATAAAAGAGAACCTTTCCGAGGGTTGTGGTTTGTGGGATAAAAGAGAACCTTTCCGAGGGTTGTGGTTTGTGGGGGGAAAAGAGAACCTTTCCGAGGGTTGTGGTTTCTGGGGAAAGGAGAACCTTTCCGAGGGTTGTGGTTTATGGGGAAAGGAGAACCTTTCCGAGGGTTGTGGTTTATGGGGAAAGGAGAACCTTTCCGAGGGTTGTGGTTTATGGGGAAAGGAGAACCTTTCCGAGGGTTGTGGTTTATGGGGAAAGGAGAACCTTTCCGAGGGTTGTGGTTTATGGGGAAAGGAGAACCTTTCCGAGGGTTGTGGTTTATGGGGAAAGGAGAACCTTTCCGAGGGTTGTGGTTTTTTGGGTAAAAGAGAACCTTTCCGAGGGTTGGTGTTTGTGGGGGAAAAGAGAACCTTTCCGAGGGTTGTGGTTTGTGGGGGAAAAGAGAACCTTTCCGAGTGTTGTGGTTTGTGGGGGAAAAGAGAACCTTTCCGAGGGTTGTGGTTTTTTGGGGAAAAGAGAACCTTTCCGAGGGTTGCGGTTTTTGGGGGAAAAGAGAACCTTTCCGAGGGTTGCGGTTTTTGGGGGAAAAGAGAACCTTTCCGAGGTTTGCGGTTTTTGGGGGAAAAGAGAAAAGCAAAAGGTGGTGGCAAAAGCAACATCTCAAACATTCAGTTTGGCAATGTGATTTGAGAAGTACCAAAATGTTGACGCTGCTTTTCCTTTAATCTAATTTCTCCTAGTATAAATTCCATGTTTTTGGCGTAGTAAATGCATTTTTTAAGATTGTTACAGCCCTTTATATTACCAATGTCTAGAATTCTAATTTTTAATTACTTTGGATTTGTGAATATATAAAAACATAAGTTTCTAAAATGTCTGTGATGTCAACTAATTATTAAGAATGTAGGGATATTATTATTTATTGTAAAAAAATTAAGTAGGTAATCAATAATGAATTTCTATGTATTTAATGTAGCGATAATAAATTAGTGTTTCTGTACTATCCTTCAACCAATATTGTTCATATAATTGAAAGGCTCAGTAGATCAAGGGGTTTAGATTTAGATTTATTGAGTCAAAAACAGTAAACCTGTATGTGACGTAGGGAGGAAAAGATTATCTGCGCAAGTTTTCTTTAGTTCCCACATTTTTTTGTGAAATTGAGTTATTAGTGTTGAATAAAACTTGAATTATTATTCTTTTAGTGTAAGTTATTTAAATCTCATATGGACTTATACGCAAGTGTTCTTTGTTTAAAAGTTTATGGAGTAGTTTTGATCGTTCTAGTAAAACCAAAATCTGGGAACTAGGTCAAAGGGGAATAGCCCTTCATTGTACTGAACCCTTCAATTCTAAATTAAAAATATTAGTTCTCGTGTTTGGCTCTAGTATAGTCTTATACCAAATTAAGTTAATTTGTAAGACCATAGGTTTCGGCACATAATGTAGAACAAATTGATTCATAGATAGCACGTTTGTTACAGTAGTATTACAATTCTTACTGAAATGTAATATTTCAAATGGTTATTATATTGGTAGGATTGTCTTAGTTTGTATACAAATGTAACTTACCTTTACAACAAAGTTTTTCATACGTACTGGTACGTATTGAACATGCCATAAGATAAATGTATTGGTGAATGTGTTACCCTTCATAAAATGCACGAAGTAATGTGTTCATGCACGAAGTAATGTGTCAGGATAATTTGTGTTGAATTGTAAGTCTATTTTCTTTTTTTAAAAACTTTGTGTGACCAAAGTGTTGGTGAATAGTTTGTTTTAAGGTTTCAACATTTCAATACGATGAACTTGCTTCAGAACATTCCAGAATCTGAATATTTAAATACGTTCCCTCTCTCTAGGTGTAGTAAATTGTCAAGTTTTGTGTAGACTTTTTTTGTATTTTCTCTTTTCTCTTTGTTTATGTGAGTAAAATCCTCGCCTAAGTTGTGAAAACAGTGCTAAATACAGGAAACGGTGCTGAAAATGTGAAGAATAAAATGCCTGACAAAGTTAAAAAACAAAGGATTTATCATAATTCAACAGAATTCTTTCACTGCTGTTAACTGAAAGATACTTTTACATTGTTCTGGTGGTTCACAAGAAGATATGGTTGTGGAAGATCTGGCAGTTACAATCAGGAACACCCTTCACCTGCTGCTGTGATGACTGTAGAACTTTTTTTTTAAAATCTGAGAATTAAGCTTTAATGGCCCTCTCAGCTGTTCTCTCGTGAATACTATTCCTCATACTAAACTGTGTGAGATGCATTCATCTTACACGTCTGCAGCATCTTAAGACATACTGTTATTTCACCATCCCAGAAATTTTCTCTATACTTCAGTTTTGTGAAGCAGCGTAGAAAAAGGGATTTTCAGAAGTATGTGCTGATTCCAGTTTTGTAAGGTAAGAATTAATTGTTTTTATCTGACATGACACCTGATATAATTTTGTTGTGCTATTAAATACTAGTCATACTACTAATTATAAACCGTACTAACAAGTTTTCGTGTTTTGTAATAGTTTTGCAAAGCGTGTGTGTAAATGTGTGTGTAAATGTGTGTGTAAATGTGTGTGTAAATGTGTGTGTGTGTGTAAATGTGTGTGTGTGTGTAAATGTGTGTGTGTGTAAATGTGTGTGTGTGTGTAAATGTGTGTGTGTGTGTAAATGTGTGTGTGTGTGTAAATGTGTGTGTGTGTGTGTAAATGTGTGTGTGTGTAAATGTGTGTAAATGTGTGTGTGTGTGTAAATGTGTGTGTGTGTGTAAATGTGTGTGTGTGTGTAAATGTGTGTGTGTGTGTAAATGTGTGTGTGTGTGTAAATGTGTGTGTGTGTGTAAATGTGTGTGTGTGTAAATGTGTGTGTGTGTGTAAATGTGTGTGTGTGTGTAAATGTGTGTGTGTGTGTAAATGTGTGTGTGTGTGTGTAAATGTGTGTGTGTGTAAATGTGTGTGTGTGTGTAAATGTGTGTGTGTGTGTAAATGTGTGTGTGTGTGTAAATGTGTGTGTGTGTGTAAATGTGTGTGTGTGTGTAAATGTGTGTGTGTGTGTAAATGTGTGTGTGTGTGTAAATGTGTGTGTGTGTGTGTAAATGTGCGTGTGTGTGTAAATGTGCGTGTGTGTGTAAATGTGTGTGTGTGTGTAAATGTGTGTGTGTGTGTAAATGTGTGTGTGTGTAAATGTGTGTGTGTGTGTAAATGTGTGTGTGTGTGTAAATGTGTGTGTGTGTGTGTAAATGTGTGTGTGTGTGTGTAAATGTGTGTGTGTGTGTGTAAATGTGTGTGTGTGTGTAAATGTGTGTGTGTGTGTGTAAATGTGTGTGTGTGTGTGTAAATGTGTGTGTGTGTGTGTAAATGTGTGTGTGTGTGTGTGTAAATGTGTGTGTGTGTGTAAATGTGTGTGTGTGTAAGTGTGTGTGTGTGTGTGTAAATGTGTGTGTGTGTGTGTGTAAATGTGTGTGTGTGTGTAAATGTGTGTGTGTGTGTGTGTAAATGTGTGTGTGTGTGTAAATGTGTGTGTGTGTGTGTAAATGTGTGTGTGTGTAAATGTGTGTGTGTGTGTGTAAATGTGTGTGTGTGTGTGTGTAAATGTGTGTGTGTGTGTAAATGTGTGTGTGTGTGTGTAAATGTGTGTGTGTGTGTGTAAATGTGTGTGTGTGTGTGTAAATGTGTGTGTGTGTGTGTAAATGTGTGTGTGTGTGTGTAAATGTGTGTGTGTGTGTAAATGTGTGTGTGTGTGTGTGTAAATGTGTGTGTGTGTAAATGTGTGTGTGTGTGTGTGTGTGATGGCATCTTTTGCCTTTCAGCTTCATTCTCATTTTTTTTTTTTTAAAAAAAAGCGAATTTGTAAATTTTTAGTAAAATCTTTTACATTTGTAATGAACATGGTCTGTATTTTGATAGGATATCATATATCATTTGATTAAAAAGCTCGATAACTTGAAAAAAACTGGTGTGCATCCGCGAAAAGCGCCGGAGGGGAAGGTTCCCTATCTTCCCGGTTCACGTTCCCCGCCTTGAGAACCGCCTCCGCTGCTGCATCCCGGACGGTCGGGGTTAGACAGCCTGACCAACCGACTCCAACCCTAGGGTGTTGAAGTTTGGTATCTTTGTTTATTTTGCAAAGTGGAACGACTTTTGGGCGAGAGAAGTGCAGTGTCGTGAGAAATGACCTTCCCTTCTCGCGTGCAATTGCTACAATTGTTTGGAATTTTTCTCGCTCGTAAGGGAGTCTGTGTGCGCTTCCTGTTGTGCTTGGGTGTAGATATCGGATTTGTTGCAGCATTTTCGTCTTCTTTACATTTCTGTTGATAAGGCTTCGACTTCAACACCCACGTATATATCAGGGTGACCTTTGAGAGGACAGGTGTCAGGTGAGGTAGTGTATCGAGTGATACAATACTTTCGGCAAATGAAAATCGGTCGCTGTCTAGAGCATAACGTAAGAACAAAGTTTCAAGATCGAATCAGCTATCGTTGCAGGTGTTAAGAGTTCAACTGAGCTCCCCTTCGGGAGGACTGGGGGGATGGATTCGACAGGCCTGCTCATGTAAGCGGCGCCATTAGGTTTTTTTCTAAGTTGACGAGCGAAAAAGAAAAGTCTAAGTATGTTACACATACAACTAACAGTATGAAAATCCTGATGAATAGCTTCAATTGTTCAAATCTATTTTAATGTGTAATTGTATAAGAGTTTCTTTAGTTTCTTGTATTTTCCTCAATTTTTATATTTAGGTACAGTAGAGCCCCGGTAATCCGAACGAATTGGGGGTATGGCGTGTTTGTTTTCGGAAATGTTCGGATTATCCGAAAAAAATGTATCGTACATATACAAATACATCTATAGGATTACCAGACAATGCAACGTAGCGTGCGATGTGAGAAAATGGCAACGTAGTATAGCGATCGCATCATATCACATCGCATTGTAAAGCAGATGTTACTTAGGGCAAAAGATTACAGATTTTGCAAGTTGCTCTAAGTCTAAATTACTGCAACACAAACATGATATACACTATAGTTGCCAGTGCGATAAACTTTTCATTCTTGTTTCAATCATTATAATTACTACAGAACTGAACTGAAGTCCTTTTCTTTACACTACAAACAAGCATTTTATTTATTTTGTTTATTTTTTCCCCATCCCGAATTTTGTTCGGATTATCCGAAAATTTGGATTTGTGGTATACGGTTTCTTCGGGTGAGGTTCTACCATATTTTATAATTTTTGATCAATTACTTACTTTAATGCACATGCAACTTTCCAAGTTGGGGAATGAGATACATATGATATTCAGAGATAATATCTTAGAAGGAATTCCGTTTTTGTAAATGGGTCCCACAAAATTGAATATTTAACAACATATTTAGTGAGTGTCCTGTTTACCGATTTAAACTTCGTGCGCATTGAAGTTCGATCAGCTGGGATTAACCAATCAGGAGCTTCAGTTTCAAAAATTAAATCGTACCGCAAAGAGTAACGTATATTTAAGTCTTAATTAAACAAATCATAGTTGCATTCGTTCAAACTTCCTAGAATCTAAAAAGGTGAAGCTTAACTATAAAGGAAACGAGTGATGTTGATATTATTCTATTATAATGAGTAACTTCTGTGATTACCTAGTTAACGCAAAACACTAAAATGAAATTCTTGACTTGCTACTTACAGGTCTAAGTATGTTTTATTGTACAAAAAACGTATAAACATGTGCTGCTACGTTATACACGCATTGCTTTGTGTGTTAGCGCTTACATTAGAAGGTTAATTATTTTCAATGTAGATTCTTTGCTACTAATAATCAAAATGTTTATTACAGAAATGCTGCTGAATCAGAATTAATGATGGAGTTAATTTTCCCACCGACGCAGCATTACAAAACTATATAGAAGTATAAAAGGTGTGTACAACACTGGAATACGAAAATTCGAATATTCAGTGAGAAGTGGCGTAAGAGCGATGAACACGCTGCAGCTCCATTGGTTTGCCATCGCCGACAGATTTCACAAACTATATGGAATGGGAGACACTTTGTTGGTAAGGTCTGGTTAAGATTTTAATTGATACAAAATAGACTAGTAAGATTCCAATTTATTACTTTATTATACCAAGGTACTACATCTACCCCTAGGTTTAACAAATGAGACATTATTACATATTTTGTAGTTTCCATACCTTCTTCCTGTTGTGGCCTGCAAATTGATAATGCCCGACATTGTTCCCCCTTCTCTCCATGTCCCGGGAATCATTTGGCGTGTGGTGACATCTTCCTTTTCGGGGATGTATTTGCTTTTATACACTTGTTTATGAAAATTGCAACACCAAGGAGGAAACATACTATTACAATGAAATTTATTCCACAGATTAAGAATATCACAATGTACAAATGATTAGAATTTGCAGAACTGAACATACATTTTGACCTTGGGTACGGTGTGAAGTCCCCACGCGCTACTATCAGAATTTCTAGACGTGGCATAAATTCAAAGAGAGTCTGAATATGCTGCTGGGGAACACAGCCACGTGGTTTTTATGCGTGACCACAAATCATTGACAGTGGCTACATGAGAACCAGAACGAATAAGTTGCCGACCGATGATATTCCAATCATGTTCGAAGGCAATATGTCAGGTGAACGTGCAACCCTGCGAAGCAGTGGTACCCGCCGTTCTTCGCAGAAAGCTTGCACGTTCCTCGCCACAAGCAGACGGGCATTGTCCAGTTGAAATATTTCATGTGAAGCTTCTTGCAGGGGGGGCAGTACCTCGGTTCCCTCATGTTGCGGTTGCTGTTCAGATTGCCCTCAACACGTATGAGGTGTGATTGAACATTGTAGCCAATGGGGCCCCAACCTATCTCACTTGGTGATAGACCGCTATGGCACGGTAGCGCTAATCACTTACGCGGTCATGACTGAAGCCCAAATTGAAGCCGGACTCGTCTGAACACTACATTTTGCCTCTCAGCATACACGTGAACACGTTCGCGTGCCCATTGCTGTCTGAGGCGTTGGTGATTTCTGGTCAACGTAATCCAACGCAGTGGTATGCGTGCCGCCAGTCCAGCTCTCAGCAGACGGTGTCAAAAATGTCGATGCAGATACGACCACACCCGTTGCAGTACGCCAAAGTTGAGTCAACACTGGACACTACCTCCAGGACGCTGTTCTGTCGGTTACGGCCATGCGGACAAAATGCGGTCATCTTGCGCTGTGGTCCCATTGTGACCCAGCATCCTCTCGCCAGTGTACGACCCTCTATCCACTTGTTCCACACATGCATCACTGTTGAAGCAGCGCGCCCCGCGCAGCGAGCCGCAATATCACGGTACGATAAACCCGCTTCTCGGAAACCGATCATTCTGCCCCATTCGAACTCGCTCCGATGCTGATTTTGCAGTCTTTGGCGTCGACGAGACATTCCGGTACTTGCTTGCACGTTTCCACGTCGTTGACGGCTGTACACCGACTGAGTGTGGCGTATCACTGATCTGACCTGTCACAAAGGAGGGCGCTGCTAGGCCAACGTGCACGCCATCTCTATGTAAATGTAATCGCTTATGGATACACTGTTCTACACATCCACCGATTTTTAACTGATTCCGACCATTCCTTCTGGGTGTCGCAATTTTCACAAACACCAGTGTATATACACCCGGCATGTTTTCCAGGTCCAATTGTCCAAGGTACAGGCAGCATTTATTACGAAGATTACTATGCTGTCTTTGAGGCATATTGACCTTGTAAATATTCTAAGTCTGCTTGTGAGAATCTAGATGCATGTCTAACAATGCGTCTGGCACGTCCTGAGACTCTAATTGTATTTTCTGTTTATATTCAAGTGCCCTCCTCCTAGAGTAAGGGGTCACTAAATATGTTTTGAGTGGAAATTCCTTCTCAACAATGACGCAGCCCTCAAGTGTATTTAGTGTCTTCCTCGATTTCAGATTTCAATTCACAATTGCTCAAAATACCACTATCAGATTGGCCACAGTATGCGTCCACATTATAACTGTAAAACCGTATTGCGGTCAACCAGTGCTAACAAAACTACACTAAAAGTTCTTTTGTAACAGTGTGAATGTGTGGACATTATTGTATTACTACATGCTTCCCGTCAATCACATTCGGGACATTCCAGTGGTTTCTGAAGCCTTCCTCCATTAGTGTTCATTCTTTGAGTTCTTGGTACCTGAAATACAATAGTTGAATTAAAATTTTAATATTTCATGTACACTTGTGTTTGCAACAGGAACAGAACTCCAGCACAGTAGTTAAGGAGGGAAGCGACAGCTGCAGCAGCAGGGCGGCCAGCAGCGGCCAAAGGTAGACGCTACTCCAGAAGGGACCGACACGCAGGAAGAACAACATGCATAAGCAAACTGGTCGATTCTGAACAATGCATCTCAAATTAACAATGAACTCGGTGTTCGGCCAGATTGTGAACCTCGAACTGCAGGACGTGACGAAAAGGGACGCTTTGCAGTTGCAGATGGAAATATCCAATTTACGTTCGAAAAAAATTAAATTAAAATAAAATGACCAGAAATAGGAGAGAGAGAAGTAAGACTCAAATCCACAATGAACAATATTATGAATTATGATAGTTATGAACTGCATCTCAGGGTAACTCAAGGCAAACAATCCAACAATTTCGTGACAATTTTTAGGCGTAGGTTTATTTCAATTACATCATACGAATTGTCGTAATTGAACAATACACCAGGAAAGTTTGTCCGCACAGAGACGAGCCGAGTCCAGTGCTGCCACCGTCGCGGTGTCCGGCCTTAGCATCACCACCGTACGCGACGCTATACTAGAATTTTTTAACGTGGTCTCTCAAGGTCACGCACCTCCTATTGGAGTCTGCCATCCATCTTCCTTTTTCGTGCGCGACCTTGAGACCCCACGTTAAAAATCGAAGTTATAGTTGTCGCATGCGTACAATCACCCCCCCCCCCCCCCGGACGGTCTTTTCGTTGCCCAGTGATCTCAACATTATACAACGTGAACAATTTATCATGCAACAATACATTAACTTTCTACTCTAGAAATCACTGTCTGCCTGGTGCTTGCTATACCAACATTATTTTTGATATCACTCATCAGCCTGGTGTCACTGCAGAGAAATTTTCCTGGCACACTATATTTTATAATGTGAATTAATGTGTAGTATACAATTCAAAACATTTTAAATTAAACTGTATTCATTCACGTGAATGATTTCCTGTTTTTGTAAACGACATTTGAGTATTCTTTGTGAGAGGGGGAGGGGCTATGTAAAATTCATTCAGACCTATAAATTCAAAATGAAATTAAAATTTTAAAGTTCTTAAATCATCATAATCATCATCATGTAGTAATTGAAAATGTATTGCATTAAAAAATGTGAGAAATATTGCACTATGAGAAGGATTGAAATGGTTTGATTGCATTACAATGCATTTGTCATTTTTTATGTCACCATTCATAATTTCTAATTTATTATCTAAATTTTCCTAAATAATATTTATCATGCAAGACTACAAATATTTTTGTAATTCTGTCTTGAATGTAGTGACATAGTACTTAATTTTTTTATGAATGTACATTTGATATGTTATCTTTGAAATCATAAATTTATTTTTCTTCAGTACTTACATTTATTACATTTAATATTTGAGTTGTAATAAGAGTTATGTAAATACTATAATTTATTATTTTAGGTATGCAAAATTTTTTTATAAAATATAAGTTCAATATTTAAATTATTATTTATTTGTATGTAAAAAGGAATTTCACACCGTTGCTGTGGCAGTGGCGTGTTGTGACCTGTTAAGAAAGTCTGTAAGAATGCAAGTACATGTGTTTTTTCCCATTATCATTCCTTAAGATTTTAATATTTGAACATTATTTTGGTTCTGGATATGTAAAGTTTGTCACATTTTTAAAATGATAGTGTATCCTTTTTGCTTTTTATTCAATTAAAAGTATAAAACAATACAATTATTATGTCTTTGTAGAAGTTACATAGTTTATATTTTGATATGCACCAGAACATTGAAACGAAAATTCCAAGTTGTATAAAATTAAGAACTATGAATTGTTTTATAAAAATACCAATAGCTTCAATAAAACTGACTTTGAGCTTTAAATGTAATTGAGTAATAGAGAGAAAGTTGTTAAATATTTGGGAGTGTATTTTATATAGAATAAAATTGAAAATGGAAGACGTATTCTGAAATTGACCACTAAAATGAAACACTTTATATTTTATAAAATGAGAATAAGTGGGAAAACAATTATTAATGCTTTATTATGGGTTCTCTAGTAGGGTCATTATTTGGGAAGGAATATGTAACGGAACTGAATCACTACTAAGCATACAAAATTAAATTAATAAGAGATGTAATATATGTCTCAAATTGTATACAAGGAAAAAGAAATGATTAAAGTAAGATTATATTTGCAAAAAACTGTTGATAAAAATATGACAAAGTATCAACTACTGCAAGAAACCAGTACTGTTATACTGTAATTGTATATCCAGAGTTCAATAAAGAAATGGGTAGCAGAAGGTACAAAGTAGTGCATGTAAAATTATTGACTAACATACACACAACAGCAATTTAAAAAAGTAAATATTTAGATCCCAGGAAATGACAAATTATTAAGAAAATGGTTAAGAAGTTGAAACAATAAACAATGCACTTGTAAGATATTCAATCCCTTGAAATTATTTTCCTAAATTCACAGTATTCGATCTCTTTTCAAAAAAAATTACATTAACATATTTTATTTTGTTTCTATTTTTTTTAAAATTAATATGGGATTTGAGGTCTTTAGAAATTAGTGTGATGTAGAACTATTTGCACTCTGACAATAAGCGTCTGCAATGCCATTAACATTGTATATTATGTAACATTAGTATTTACACATACAGCCTATTTAATAAATTATTTACAGTATATAATAGAAGAGGTATGGTTACAACAACAGAATTGACAGTTAATTTGCAAAAATTGTTTCATATGCCATTACATTTACAAACTAGAAACACAATAACTAATAACTCGTGCAAAAAATGATGTATGTAGATTAATAATTCTTAAAGGTTTACTGAATTGTATTTGAAAGGTACTAATAGTTAAGGTGAAGAGTTTTGAGAATAGGGATTAATAGTTTCAATTAGCAGGGCCGTTTTTTCAGCATTGAGGGCCCTTGGGCCTAGGTTAATTTGGGGGTCCCCTATTCTTCCTTTCTTTGACCCCCCCCCCCCCCCGCCCATTTCAATGCTGAACTGAAATATAAAGAAAATCCTATAAGTTCTCATTGTATTTGTTTGTTTTTAATGTTATGGAAGCATTTCTTAGTGTCTGTTTTTGACATTAATCAAACAAATTTAAACATATATTTATAATTACATTGAAAAGACTACATTTTTTATAGAATTATACAATTTAAAATTGAAACTCGTCAACCAGCAACATTCCATATTATAAATATTATGTAATGATGTGCTACTTATCAGTCTTATGCCAATTTTTGTGTGTAGTTTAACCATATATCACTTTTAATACGTTTATATTATATTTTTTTAAAAAATTAGTATAAATTTTTTTCAGAACTTGGGGGCCCTGAGCACAGGCGTTTTGGGCCTGTGCATTAACACGGCCCTGTCAATTAGTTATGTAATTCAGACTCGGATAAAACATAACACAAGATGCCAGAAATTGGCCAATAATGACATTTTGTTCATGGAGAAAATGATGGCAAATCACATTCTTTCAAAAACCATTGTGCATGCCTTGCCAACCAACTTCAGCAATGCAACACATCACAGACCAGATCTTCATGGCAACCTTGGTTTCAATTCAAACAGAAATGTTGCTACTCACCTAACCTACTATTTCCTTGTTATACAATTTATTCGATGTACCTACTATTGAGTTGTATAAAAATAAACAATTTGCTTTGAAATATATTTTGTATGTTGTGAATTACATTGGTACCCCTATGGCAATCCTACTCTCCTATCTCTTGCAGGACTTAACCTATACTTCTCTCTGACTCATGTACAATAGCTTGGTGGTCGCTGTGTGTAATGATCGCTAACCTCTTATGATGTAATCCATGTATCAAGTCTATGTATGTACATGGCTACATGCTTATGTGCGCATACACACACTACAGGTCTCTTAATAAATGTTACAGACTTCTAGTTTATGTAGAGGAATTTAAAATAACTTTTTGCTAATGAAGATATAGTGGGAAATTGAATAGAATGGAGTTATATGCATTTATACATAACGCAATTGGTCCTGATTTTTAGGCAACCGTATAGGTACAGCTGATCAGCAATACAATACATTTCTTTGACTGTGCAAATGGAGTGGGCTCAATTTCAAAGGAAAATGTGATATGTGAAACTCCATTATATGGAATTTCCTACATGATTATGTTTTGAGTCATTCTATATATAGGCCTACCTAAAAGTGTTAGTCTCCAAATGTTTTCAGTCAACAGAAGACATTATCAACAGTCAACAGAAGACAAAATCAAAATACAAAAAAATCTGAAAAGTTTGAATTAAAAACAAAAACAAAAAACGATTACGTAAAAACATATATTCTGATTTCTCAAGTAATACATCTTGCTCTAATTCTATTAGTCATGTTGATAAGATGTCCAAATTATTATAGAGATATTAAAAGAAAGAAAAGTAAATCAACGAAGTTGTCTTCAAGTGTGGTATGTTTAGTGATGATTCACATATTTCTTTAACTTGTATACTTGTTCTGTTATGAATCATGCTAAAAATTGGATTGGAACATTTCTTTTAATTTCATTGTATCTTTGCTACATGTTCTTGGGTGATTTTTTAAAATTATTTTCATATTCTTTTTTGTTTTGGTTTTGTTTTCTCTTCAGTATGTACCAAATCTTTCTCTCAGGATTCGTGACTGTACCTTTCCCAGACCTTGAGAGGGAGATCTTAATATCTTGAAGATATTGTGTAATTTCTCTTGTGGCGTGGAGTGTGATCATTAGACATCGAATGTTAAGGCATCAGAAACTTACGTTTACCTAGAAACCTTACACCTAGAAAGGCTCTAAAATGTTTTAAATAAGCACTGAAAAAGACAACAAAATCTTATAGTTGAAGGGAAAAAACTAATATATTTCTAACTATTTGCACCTAAAATTACCCAATATAAAAAAAAAAAAGAGAGAATATTAGAGCCAATAGTGAGAGAGTGAGTGCGAGAGAGTGAGTGTGAGAGAGTGAGTGAGTGAGAGTGCGTGAGTGGGTGAGAGAGCGCTCAAGAGTGTGTGTGAGAGAGTGTGAGTGACTTTGGCATCTTGATACAGTTGAGCTATTACTACACGTACACAGAGGTACTGGTGAGGTACGTCACGTGGTGCACAACTCAGACAATTGGGGGCAGGATGAAGACGCACTTCACGCTTGGCAGAGATAGGTACTAATGATCGGCCCACACAGCGCATTTCCCAGAACATCTGCCATGGAAAAATATCAGATTTGGAAATCAAGATCATCGCCTTGTCCTCTGAGACACAAGTGCTTTGATTATGTTGGAAATCTGTGCTTGCTTAAGCGCCCAACGCTCAACCAAGTGCCCAGAGTCTACCGCTTGTGTATGTGTGTGTGTGCAAAGAAAGCCACAATGCAAGCTTTTTGGCTCCAAAACTTCAATGTGATGTGTAAACTTAAATTAAAGCTTCAGTCTCGACCGAAAAATGGAGATTTGTTGCCAGTAGACAATTAATGTGATTAGTAACTGAAACCTGATAACTGAAAATGATTTAAATATGTATTTGAAACCAAGACTGGAAAGAAATATACTTACATTTTAGGCAATAAGACGCATTTTAAAAGACAAATATATCTAAAAAGGCAATTACCACTAAACTACTAAAAAGACCAAAACAGGCAAAATAAAAATTTGGCAGAATGTTTAATTCTCCATAATTCGTAGACATATATTGAATGAATGAGTGAATAAATGAGCGTAGTGTGCCCCATAAAGAGCAAAGGCCTCCTGCAAGAGGGGAAGCTCTCGTAAAACTCATGTGGTTAGCTATTCCATTTAAGTAGGCCTATATACATATATTAATTGCCTTTAAATATTTTATTAGAATAAATTAAACATTTTCCTAAACATCTGATGTCTAAAGATCATGCATGAATATTAGTGAGTGCATGAAAAACAATTTGCAGCAACCTCTTAGAACAATAGGTAATGATAATAAATGGGAAAACAGTTTAAAAGTATTTTTGAGAGTGTCTAGCCTCGTCTAAAACCAGTTTTCAGTGTTAAAAAGAATAATTTTTGGACTTTTCTAATTTTTTTGCAATATTTAATAATAAAAGGTTTCTTGAGTCATGTGTCATATTGATTTCAGTTCATAAGATTTTTACTAATAGAAAAGAAAAAAATAAAAAGAAAGGAAAAAAGAATTCTACAAATAGAGAAGAAAAGAAATAGAAAAGAAAAAGATTTTACGAATGGGAAAAAAAAAAGTGCATACATATGGCTTATTTCTGATGGTACTTCAAACAGATTAAAGGAATTTATAAGATCACTTATTTATAACTTTGTAAACTCGCATACCCATAATTTTAAATTAAAACTGCAAAGATTATATCAGCACCGAACCGAATGTAGATATACCTGATTTTTTATTTCAACTCATGCTAACAATAAATTTTGAATGTTTTGAATTGACTTTAATATTTTCCTTTTTTCTGTCTATTACCTTTTATTTCTGGTTCTTGACGCTGAGAAATTTTAGATCTTGAATCACATTGTTTTCCCATATAATTCACAGCCTTCTTTCTTCTGTGTTGTCAGAGGCTTCCAGGTTGTGATCTTTGTGACTATCTTTTTCCTTTCTCCAAAATATTCATTTATTTTAGTGGGGTCAAAAATATTTCTAAGAATTTATCTCTATTATTATATATTACTATCTCTTGCTCCATTTATTTTCCTCAGGACCTATGAATCACACCTATGTCCTGACGGTTTTTATAATTGTGGAGAATACCTACATTTTGAATCTTTTGGACAATATTTTCAAAGTAAAAATCCTCTTATACATGTAATGCAGTATGTTCTGCTGCCTGCTGCTTATGTTTCTTTTATTACTTCTTTAATCTGATTTCTTGTTTTTAAGATTGTGTGTAGGTATTTAAACAGTGTTTAGATTCATGTTTCAATATTTTCTTCAATATATTGTACATTATTTTCTTCCAGTTTTTACATTTCATCCGTTATGCATATTCCAATTACTATTAGTCAAGCTTTTAATCAGATTCTTCATTGAATTGGAGAAATGTCTCTTTTAGACTGGAGATTCTTCTGTCTAATAATAAAACATTAGCTGCACATATAGTATAGTATATACCTGCTTTAATCATGTTGATATATTGCATTTTATATCCAATGTATTTATTATTGTCTATCACAAGTCTAAAAACTAAGATACGTAATGGGTCACCTTATCTTTTGCCAGAGTTCATTGGTAAACTTTCATAGAGAGTATTGTTAAAGTGTACTTATGCTTTTCTATGCATTATGGAAAGTTAAATTAAGTAGATGTATTTATTTAGGACTGAAAACTGCTTTAAGCTATCAAAAATTGCTTTCCTGATGACTGAATTAATCCAGTCTGAAGTCACTGAAGAAAATGTGGATGTCAATATTAAATTTAAATCTTTTCTCATATACTTGTTTCACTATTTGCATGTTATCTACAGTGGATCTGAAGTTCGTATATCATTTAGAACACTCACTTTTTTCTTCTTCTCATTTTTATTCTTCATCTCCTTCTCTTTTTCTTTGTTGAACACTGACTCATTGATCAATTGGGCCTTGAAATATTTATTTTTCCTCTGGCATTGTAATACAGCACTTTCATTGCATTGGATTGCATTCATTCATTCTGGTGATAAGGTCATCCTATGTTAAGTTCTCTGTTTTGGAGAAGTGCTCTACATGACCATCTCAAATTTTTATGAAATTTTGTTTGCCTAGTCCCACAAGGAACATGATTCTTGGATATTGTGCAGCATGTTGTGAATTGAAGACTAGCCATATCTACCATTTTCTATGGTACATTGGTTGTTTTTCTAACATGGTGGAGATATAAAAATGGTTAATAATAATGTTTTTTGATACTAGAAAAAAGTGAATTACAAGCTGATTTTAGCACCAGTAGCTGACACTGGACATTTTTTGTTATATCCAATACTGACACTCCATGCATTGCATTGCATATCTGACATTCCATTACACAAGAGCCTGACATTTCTAAGAAGTTGTATATCATCATCATAAAATGTTGATGTTTAGGCTTAACAGCCTGTTCCATTATTTGTGCAGTTTTCCTGGTAGTTAGTCTTTCAGGTGTTCCTACTGTTGCCACTTCTTTTGTGGTCTTCCAACGACTCTGTTCCCTGCTGGTTTATATTTCCATATTAGTTTTGGCCATCCATTATTGTTCTTTGTTTTAAGGCATCTTGCCATTTTCTTCGAGAGTTTTTTATTTCCTCTACTAAGTCTTTAGTTTTTAGTTTCTTTGTAATGTTTTTGTTTCTCAGTCTGTCCCTTCGTGTAACTCCTACAAGTGTCTCAGTAAACTCCTATATGCTGCTTGTATTTTTTGTTTGTCTCTCTTTCATTATCTGTGTCTCAGAGCAGTACATTGCTATAGGTTTAGCTGATATATTGTGAATTTTTAGTTTTGTTTTTGCATTCATGCCTCTCCCAAAATGTTGTTTAATTGTTCCAAAGATTCTGTTGTATTTATACAATTTATTTTCTAAATCCTCCTGGGTATGGTTGAATACACTCACCATACTTCCAAGATGTGAAAATTTGTTGACTTGTTCCACCTTTGCTCCATTTAATACAATTTTGCTCTCTTCTGTTCTTTGCCTTGCAGTGCCATACCTTTTGTTTTTTGAACTGATATTTTCATAAAATATTTCTGTGCCTCTTTTGTCAGTTCAAAAACCACTCTTTGTAGATCATCTTCAGAATCTGTTATGATTGGTTGATAGCATATAAGTGCTATATTAAGCTAAGTGCTTAATATAAGTGCTAAATATAAGTGCTATACTAAGTTGCATCTATCTTTGTGTCTTTCCTGATTTGGATACCCTGTTTAATTTACTCCCTCCACTAAGTGGTTGATATATATGTTGAAGAGAGTAGGCGACAGACCACATCCCTGTCTTAAGCCACTGCTGGTTGTTATTGTTGCAGACTTTCTCCCATCTCTTAACATTATTTTAATGTTGGAGCTTTCATTTAAACTCTGGACTGCATTGAGTAATTTATTTGAAATTTTCTTCTCTTTCAGCATTTCTGGATGGGCGGGTCGAGCAAAGTGGACTGGTTGTGAAGTAATGAGGCTTCGACCCCTTCCCAAACATTCCTAGCAATAGCTTCAGTTAAATTTAATTAAAAGTTCGAAGGACCACCCAGACTCCTGTAATTAGAAAACAGGTTATAATCACCCTTGCAGGTCTGGGACTGCAAGGATGGGAGTGGGAAAAGAATGCTTGTTACCATAAAGATTGTAAATTAAATCATGTAAACATATATTCTATTTAAAACAACAAAGTACATCTTAAACCATGAGGGGGAGAAGGAAACAAAGGGTTGTAGCACACAAAATCACAATATGAATATACAATTTTGCCCATGACATGGGACCATATTAGTGCGGTAGCACAGAACTTGTTTCTCTTGTATCTTGCTGAGGTTGGCGTGACTGCGGGCGGGCAGCGAAACCCACGCCCGCTAAGGCATTTGCAGTTTAGGAGATTGTATGTGCCGTAAGTGAGCACCAGTGAGAACACGAAGCACCAGTTAAACATATGATGTCAGCGATGCAGTTTGTAAAAATAATTAGTCACAAATGCCACGCAAGTATGAACACAAGTATAGTTAAAAACACGTGGCAAGCAGCACAGTTTGTTGAATGATTAATTGAGATTGCCACGCAAGCATGAACACAGAATATAGTTAAAAACACGTGGCAAGCAGCACAGTTTGTTGAATGATTAATTGAGATTGCCACGCAAGCATGAACACAGAATATAGTTGAATGCGGCAAGTAGCACAGTTTGTAAAATGATTAATTGCAGACGCCACATGGACGTGAATATAAAAGTAGTTGAATCACGTGGCAAGTAGCACAGTTTGTAAAATGATTAAGATTGCCACGCAAGCATGAACACAGAATGTAGTTGAATGCGGCAAGTAATTAGGGCGCAATAGTCACCAGTAGCAGCATTGAATGTAGACGGCAAGAATGGCCGCCAAGTTGAGCGGCAAGACAGCATGCTCGCCAGCCACGTTGTAGAAGCAGAAAATTGCTCAGCAGGAGGAGCAATTGTTACATGCAGAGCGGAAACATTCGCTCCACACGGAGTCCAGGCGGTTGGCGCAGTAGTGGCGCTGTATATGCAGAGAACGGCATGGCACGTCCGCCCCGCATCAGCTCACGACCAAGACTGAGTTTTCCGTTGCACGCCGCTCGCGAGCTGGCGCCGCGCAATGTTGCGCCATATATTGCAACTGGGGAGTTCTGGGAAGATAGTAACACACACACACAGGCGCGCGAGCGTCGGCGGCGAGGCAGCGGTTGCCGCCACGTGCCGTGCGCAACGGAGTTCGTTATTGCGAGTGGAAAATTCTGGGAATTTTTAAGTGTGCAGCTGCGCTCGGCAGTTGAGCAACGTTGTCGCGTGAGCGGATTACCAAGAAATGAGGCTCCGCCGCACGTGGCAATCTGAAAGCTTAGTTAGCGTAATTCTGAGGAGTTGCACCATTGTGCAAGAACTTCAAAAATGTACGTCTTTGAATAAATATAATTGTAAAATAAAAAACAGCTTGCTCTGACAATTTCAGTATGAAAATGTTGTATTTAATATCCCTAATCCAACATTATGATATTTAATGAAAATGCACATTTGTGGACAAAATTTTATTTGTCGCAAATAACAATGGATAATGGTTATATTCCTTAAAATGCCAATTTCTGGATTGCTAAAAATGCCATAATCATTGATTTTCATTGGTGTACTGATAGTCTAAACAATCTCCTCTCTCGAATACTACCTGATGTCTTCATACTCCTTCTCATACCATTTCCAGTTTATCAATCTTTATTGTAGAAATATAAAATTCGTGTTCTTTTTCAACTTCAACCTGCCCAAGAAAATATTTATCTTCATATTTTATAATACCATAAGTTTCCTTCTGATTATTTCCCTGAACCTCTCTTTGTTTTTCATTTCTTATATTCTTTCTTTGTTTATTTCCAATTCTCTTTTCATTATCCAGCCTTTAATGTAACATTTTTTGCCAATTTCGACTAATAAGTAATTTTTTATCTTTTACCCTCATGTTTTAAGCATTTTTTTTTTGCTGATTTCATCGATTTTAATATTATTTGATTGGTACTTGCGTCAAATAATATTTATGAGATGCAACAAATGTTCTCCACTGAATTCCTGAGTGGCCTATTCAATTTCTTCGCTCAGAAATTGTTAATTCAGCCGTTGTATGTAATCTAAGTTTCTCTAATACCTATTAGTGCCATTGTTGGTTCAGATGATTTCACAGACACACATATCCTGGTAAAGAACAGTTCAAACCAAAAGTTTGCAATCCAATTTTTGTATCAATGGACAAAACTATTGATGTCAGGGGTCAGGATGTTGCTAATGTTATTGTTGGAACTCTTGACCCAGAAGCGCAAGATATTCCTTTTAAAAACAGACTTTTTGGGAAATTATAAAAGCTTATTTATATTTTTAATGTTGAATTATAATTTTTCAGTATTAAATGAATGTTAAATTGATATTAACTTCTAAGACATTGGTTGGAAATATGTATATTTAGATATGAATATAAACTTAATATTTGCGCTAATATACATAATAGAAATTAATTCACTAAAATGAACTAAAAACCAATAAAATAAAACATAATTCCCCCAAAAACCGGTGTAATTTGATCTGAACTGGTTTTGATCAAATTGTTTTTTGTTTTTTTTTTCTATTTTCTTTTTCCTTCTTTTTTCTTTAAGGATATTTTTAAAATATTTCAGAGCATTTTATTGATCATTTTAGATATTGTTTTAGGTCATCAATATCCACCCCCAAGATCTATTTGCTCTCCTATTCACCTTTTCTTTTTGTTTTTTGTTCATTTACTTGCACATTTCAAGCTCCTTCTTTTGTTTTCTCTTTGCTTCTTCTTTCTTTTTTCCGTTTTCCTTTTCATAATACTTTTTGTAAGCACTTGATTTCATAATGAAGGGTTTGTGGACTCTTCTTGGTCTCTTAAATATAGAATTTTTCAGAACACTTCTATATAGTCTCTTAAGCAAGCAACTTTCTCTTTACCTAAAATTGAATCAATAAATTTCACAAGTGATATAACATTGCTCACCTGTAAATATTTATTCTTGCTATTTCTTTTTTCTTTTGATATTAAAGCTACAAATTTTCTCTTATCAATGTTCTGAATGGTGTAAGGAAAAAGATCACTTGCTGTAAAACCACTGACAATGCACATTTTAAAATCAACACTATCCAGGATCTTTTTCAGGATTAGAGCAAAATGCTGTATCGTAAAACGGGGTGAATAGGATCACTTTTCTTGTTCAAAGACCAGTATCTTCTAAACCAATCGTGGTAAAGTGATGAAACAAAATCTATTTTATGGGTCTTGATCTGTAGTTTTAATCCTATTTCTGATTTACTGTAAATTGTTAAAAGGGAATTATTATTTTTTTTAATGTCTCGATCCGATGGTCGAGGTGAATAGGATAGGCCATGTAATTCTCATTTCTTAATGTGTTTTAACATTTTTTTGTAACATTTTTTAAAAAAATGTTTGCAAAAGAGGAAACTGAAATACAAATCCTATTGCAATTATTTTATGTATAGAAAGTTGCAAAATTAATGTTAAAAAATAAACAGGAAAAATCATACAACTTATTCTAAGGGCAAATTCTTAACAAGAAATGTGTGTTGTCCCCTTTGATTTTGGAGCCTTTTATTCTTCTCTCGACTTGAACAAAAGCCACTTCACATATATCATCTACATCTGGGTAAACAAAAACAGTTGTTTTCTTTCCAACCCTCTTTTGGAGGCACGTAACTGTTAGTAGGGATTTAGAGGCGGTGACAATTTTCCCTATGAATCTCCTGTTTCACTTGTTCGTTTCAAATTTAACTATGAGAAAGCCACCAGGATGCAGTTCATAAGGGACAAATGTCTCAGATTCTGTAATGTTGCTTGTGCTGGCACCTGTGTTCTCTTGCAGTCTAGAATTATTGCTGAAAGGCAATGATGAGTTTTGATCAGGATCTTCATCAGATTCTTTTTCATCAATTTTAGGATCTTCATAAGATTAGTTTCCATCAATTTTAGGATCTTCATCAGATCCGTTTTTATCAATTTTGGGGAAATCTTTTAAAAAACACTTTTTCCAGCATATACAGGAACCTAGATCGCCGTTGTCTCACAGGCGTTTCATCGCTCCCTCTCAACTCTTGCAACAGCTGAATTAGGGCTTGGTCAACATCCCCTACATTTATGGGTTCTTCATAACTCTCAACACCAGGGACCCTGCTTATTACTTTATTTGGATTGAATGGTATGATACCACATTTTTCAAATTCAGCCTTAATATTGCTCTCAGCATTTTCTGCTAGTGCCATCACATGGCTTGCTTGAATTCATCCTTACTCCTCTTTACGTAAGCTTTTCCATGAGAGTCAGAGATATAATTTTGAGGCATTCAAACTATCCTGTAAGTTTAAACAAACACACAATTCAAATAGATTATACACAACAGTCAGGAAGTATAATTCACCCATCTGCAAGTCTGATTATAGTCGTTTCCCTCTGATCCCATTCACCCCGTATCTTTAGAAAGTGTATTCATTAAAATAAAAAATATTAATATTGAGAAATTTATTTAACATTCACCAAAATCGGAGGAGCGACTGAATTTCTCAGTAGAAGCACGCTCTTTGATTATAGAGAAATCAAGTTCACATTCCACAGTGAACAAAGTTTTAAAATCTTTGTAAACATGGAATTCCCGATCCACATGTGGTCAGCACGCTGGAAGTCAAGGTCATCACAATTGTAACACAAAATGGCCCTCAGTGCACTCCACGAGGGCGGAACTGATGATTGGCGCTATGATTTGCCACTTTTATTTCTATTCTGCGTAATTTTACGCTTTTAAAGATTTTGCCAGATTTGATCCTATTCACCCCAGTTATCCTGTTCACCCCGTTTTACGGTATTTCTGTGTGACAACAAGATTCATTCCGTTTTTTTAAATGGTCTAGTGCACTTCTCCAAGACATTGTAAGAGGATGGAATATAGTACCATCCAAAAATGGTGTAAAATGAGTAAAGTTGGGTGGAAACCACACAAACTGGAACACAATTCTGGAACTTGTAATGTGAGTTGAGAATCATGACTACCCACAAAGAAAATAACTGGGAGTTGGATTTCTTTTTTTTTTATTCGTGGTATACACAGATTTGCCATGAATTAAAAAAGTGTAGGTGCACTCATCCATCCTGACTCGATTCCTCAACTGCCCACCCGGTACAATATTTGTGATAAACGCTGGGACCCTTTGTATTTAAAAATAATCATTGGAGGAAGGACATGCTCTGTGGGTTGACTGTTATCATTACTGTGATGCATTCATTTTCATCATTCCCAATTTTTTGTACACATCTTTCTCCCCATTTAGCAAGAACCTTACCACGGGGTAAGAAAAATGCAGTTCCACCTGCATTATATAACCAATGTGGGTCAGAAAAAACCTGTTTTAGGTTATTTTCTTCCAAATGTTTACCAACTTCTTGAAACCATGAAACTATTTTATCTTCAGTAACAGTGCATTTTGATGCAGTTAATGTTTCTGGAATTCATTGAGAAATATTCAAATGTCTTTGTGGAAATAAATATTAACTTTTTGCCAGGTTTGCCATCATTGAATGGGGTCTCCAGATTCAAATTTACAAAAAAGGTTTTCAAATAATTTCTATCAACTGAATTATGGTGCTGGGGAAACCACACCTTTGTCTCTCTAGTATCTATTTTAATAAAAATTGCTTTAAATACTGCTTCATCTAGTATACAGGAAGAATTTTTAACTGGATATTTTCCAGAATGCATGTAAATCAAAGATTTTTAGGAACTTTGTAATATTTACTAGCACTTGTCACCGGCATTACTTTTTGCACTGCTTTGACAGCTTGAAGCATTTGATTTTCTTCATATTTTTAAATCGTCTTCTTTCTCTCCTTCTCCATACTAATGAAAAGAGCAAAAGATTAAAGGAAAAAGATTAGAAAGAACATCAGAGATCTGACAGCAGTGTATTCATATACTGGAAGCTGACAGTTTCTGCCCCAATACCTGTCAGGAGTATCAGTTACTAGAACAATACAATTATTTACATTGAATAAAAGATGAGATATTAGTGAAATTAACGCTAGTCCAAAAATTCTCATATATTTAATATTATTTTTCTGCTTCGTAATCTTCAGAGCCTAGCACTCCATGTTGGCAACTAGGAAAACTTCATAATATCTACCCAGTAGCTGACATCCCCCTTCTTAACCATTATATTGCAAGAGAGAGATTGGAAAACAATTAAAAGCTATTTTGATGTTTAATTCAATTTGTAGAACTATTAGAGAGTAAATAAGTAGGATCTACAAGGAGTTAAACAAGAAATCAGTGGTGCATGTAGAAGCGAGGGTAATGAGGGTCACTTTTTGTGTTTTTAATATAAATCAGTACCAATTGCTCCAATGGCTCAAGCACAATTATGTGCTGTTATATCTCATATTAGTTAATAAGCTTATGTTTTCCTCACAGAAATTATTGAAAAATACATTAGAACCCTCTCACATATCAAATTTCCAAATATTTGCATTTGACCCCACGTATGGGTAATGGAAGTCACGAAAGAAATATGAAGGAAAATGAACACCTTTGTACTTCAAATAATATTTATTTTGTTTTCAATAATTGTAGGAATCTAATGTGATGTGACTTCCAAGATTGTCTAAGATTAGCAGCACTGGCTCCTGGACATTTGGTCAAGTATGGCTTTTAAAGTGTTGGAGCCATTTGATAAATTCTTCATCCATCCAGCCATCTTAACATGTATAAATAGCACCAGGGGCCTATTTAAACTAAGAGCAGCAGACACTCTGGCCCTTTCAAATAGAAGGGAGGAATGAAGTCACCTGTTGCATTCACGGAGCATAAATGGTGGTTGTTGTTACTCTCTCCCCAGACATGACTACTTTTATTCCTTTTTGAACCTTTGAGGCAATAATTTTCTGAGTTTCTAAAATCATAGTAAGTCCTACTTCATCTATAATAAAAATTTTGTTAGGAGTAAATCACCTGTAAACTTTGTATCTTGATTAAATTTGTATTGTAGTTTCAAAGTATCAGCAAATTAAAAAAAACTAATTTCAACTCTAAGACCGTAACTCCATAAAACATATTTGCAAGCTTCTGGAATATTATTCATATTAGCAATTTCTTTCTGGTAATATTTTTGCATCTCATATGAGATCATTCTGCTGTTTTAGGACAATCACCTCATAACTTTTGGAAGGCCATTGAATATTTCACTGTTCCTCATTGACCTCGAATCTCTCAATAAATTCAAGCCTCCAGAAAATGACCCAATGAAAGGTGTGTGTTTGGTAAAAGAAATGGCAAAACATCTCTTCAAATCAAAAAAATTATGATTATCAATAACATTCATTCCCAAATTTAGAGTAAATGACAAATTACAAAATTAAACTACAGAGTACCACTGGAAAAAATGGTAAAAATTTCCCTAACACCAAATGACATGTGAATAGTTAAACTACGTCTCTAACTTAAAAATTACATTTTTAAAAGGATTCTTAGCCCCCCCCCCTCCCTCCTACCACCACTCACTCTATAGCCAAAAACATGTTTTTTAAAAATTTTGTTGAGTCAACTTAACTTCATTTTATCTTATTGAAAAATAAGAAATAGTTTGTTTTTAGAAAAACATTTTATTTTATAAGAAACTAGTTTGCTGAGAGGTGATGAATAAGTGAACATGTGTGGAAATGAAGGGAAACAAGTTTGATCCAGATTTACAAGAACTGTTTTACTGAGTTAGAACACCTGTACAGATACAAGAAATCTCAAAAGTTCCTCTGAAAACACCTGTTGTGATTTTTTCTAATTTTTTCAATTGCTAAGTCTTAATTAATAAATAAAAACTAATACATCTGTAGTTGTTTCAGACTAAAGAGAAGGTTGTCTTTTCTCAAATTACTGGGTGCTACACCAATGTATACATATGTATAATAAACACTAAAGTAAATATACAGAACAGTTGCAGTCATTTTCAATGTGAATGTTAAAAATCATAACTGATTTACAGGTAGGAAAAGTGTAAAAATAGTTTTTATTTATTTATCTGCAGCCCAGCAATTGAAATCTGAAAAAAAATCATATCGGTGTTTTGAGAGGAAGTTTTGAGATTTTTTCCATGCCTATTCCAGGGTTTTAAGACACTAAACATTTTTTTTCATTTGTCTTCAAAGATATTTTTTTGCATTTGAATTGGATGTCAAGAAGATATCAAATAATACTTTTCTGATAATATAACTATTTTCTTATTTTTCATATTTTTTCCAGTTAAAAAATGTTAAGTTGGGAAAAAAAGCAACAAAAAAACAACCATGCTTTTGGCTGTAGAGGGCTGGTTGTGGTGAGAGGGGGGCTAAGAAACCTTTTAAAAATCTTATTTTTTGATAGAGTGATAGTTTAACTACTCATATGTCATATGGTTTTAGGGAACTTTTTACCATCTTATGTAGGGGTGCTTTGCTAGTTTATTGGGCTCTGTTGAGAATATGAAATAATTATTCATCGCAGTAAAATTATTCTTAATTCTAAGAAAGTTACTGTAAGTATAGAGTATGTTTTATCACTGGAGGATGCGGTGTTTTTCCCAGCTGGAGGGTGATATCCAGCGCCGATTTACCCGTCGGCTTGCGGGACATTTCCCTAACGAGGTATCTCCTAATAGCGGGGCTCGGTCCCTGCCGGGTCAAGCTCCCGACTGGTCTCCCGCTGTGTGTTGGTGTAGTGCATGTACGTGTGTATGTATTAGTAAGTAAAGGACAAGGAAGAAAGAATAAGAAAAGCTCGCGCGCGGTTCTTGGCAAGTTTGTTAGGGTACTGCTCCGGCATTCCCCTGGTGTTAATAGGAGAAATCACGGAAAAGTACTGACCAGAGGAGCTGGCTGCTAAAATGGTCCGCCAGACAGCGGTAGAATTCGATCTGACATTCTAGCTAGTGTCGAAAATTCTGCCTCCGTCACCCTATGACTTCCCGGTCAGAGGCACTGCGGTGACATCAGTTGATGCCCTGAGCTATCTCAGCGGGTTTCTCTAAAATTGATATTCCTCGATCGATCGGAACGAATCGTGTCCTTGGGAGTTTGAAAAGGATATTTTGATTTTCGGGGGTAATTTCCATGAAGCCTCAACATTTTGAAAATGATCTCCAAATGTTTCCAAATTTCTTTATTAAACTTTGTCCTCGGATAGCGTAAATAAATATTAAAATGGGGTGGGTCGCATTTCCATTGAAATCACCAATTTTCGAAAATTGCTAAATAGCAAAATTTTCGCCGTCTTCCTACCACTCGTGTACAATATTAAAGATAAGAGATTTTTTCCAAATGAAATCTGTTCAAAGAGGTGTCTTGAAATAAGGTCGTATACAACTTTCCCAAAATACGAGTAGTTTTTGCGTAATTTTACATGAAATATAGGCAATTTTTATACAATTATTTTCACAAATACGGCTCCAAAAGTTTTCTTTAAATTTTCTTCTTGCAGGTATCAAAACGTAAAAAGTGATACTGGTTCCATTTACGGCGAAGTCGGTTCGATTTTCAAAAATTGCAAAAAAAATAGCATTTTTTAAGTACACTATTGAAGACAGATTTTTGTCTTAAATGAAACGGTTCTAGAAAATCATATCTTTAAAAAAGGTCGTATAATTAAAAAAAAAAGAGTAATTTTCGCGAAAGGACTGTTTGCATGTAAAGCAATTTATAAAACTGGTGGTGTTACAAAAGCACATTATCTACCGCAGTATTCATACTACTACATAAAAAGCAAACATTTCTTCCCGCACCAAGAGTTATACTCAGGTCCTCCGAGTTAGCTGACCGTGAGCTCTACTCTACTTCTACGCTGCGTGCTACCAACTCGGGTCGACACAACGCTTAAAAATGCAATCACCTCAACTCAATATTTCCAACGCACATTTTCGAAAATTTAGAGAGATCAATGAAAATATGACATATACCTTCCTTTAAGCGTCCCTTGTTTAATACTTGGGAAAAAATTGAAGAAAACAATAAGACAAATTTTTGAGAAAATGTTCTTTTTATAATTTGCATTAATTTTTACCAAATTTTTCGTGACAAATACTCATTTCTTGGCACAAAAATTGCCCTTTTTATAGAGCTGATTACAGATTTTGTTTAAGGCGAAATTCTCTATCTTCAGTTTTCTAGTTTTAAAATGTTAACTTTTTGCAATTTTCAAAAATACTTAAATAATACAAAAATCCTTAATTACATACGAGGAGAAAATTTAGTGAAAAAAAAAATAGCGCGCTGTTGAGAAAATATTTTAAGAAATTGCATAAATTTCATTCTCAAATTACGCGAAATATACTAGTTTTTTCAAAAAAGTGTTTATGACCTTTTTAAAGAGCTAATAATTTAGAACAGACTTTATGGCAAAAATCGCTCTCTTCAGTTGTGTAGTTTAGAAATGTTACCTTTTTGCAATTTCTACTGGTTTAAAAAATGTACATAACGTTTTCTTAAAGAGCCAATATTTTAGAACAGATTCTACAGCAAAAATCGCTATCTTCAATTTTGTAATTTTGAAATGTTAACTTTTTGCAATTTTCGACGAATTGGAGAGTTCGCAGAAAATGGGACTCGCACCATATTTTTCTACCTTCCCTTGATACATACGAAGAGAACATTTTAAGGAAAAAATGGGAGTGTTTTTGAGAAAAAATTGTTTAAAAAAATTTAAAATTCCCTATATTTCGCGCAAAATTACACGAAAGCTACTCAAATTTGCGGAAAATTGATCGTGATTTTATTTCATGATCTGTCTTTAAAGAACAGATTACATAAAGGAAAAAATCTCTATCTTGAATAATGTAGTTGTAGCACGCACGACACTCAAAAAAATGCGCTTTCGCAATTTTCGTAAACAGGGATTTCAACGAACATGAGACCTGAACCATTCTCTTTATCACAAATATTTATTTCTTAATCTAACACACACACACACACACACACACACACACACACACACACATATATATATATATATATATATATATATATATATATATATATATATATATACACACACACACACACACATTTCAGTTGCCGTCTGCCTTAGTGTAAATTCTGTCCTACTATATTACTTCTATATGACTATTATCTATACTACTGCTACTATTTACATGTACATTCTTAGTTATTATTTACAATGTGTGATATTGGGTGTTATGTATAATACATAAATGTGTTTGAATGGCTCTTCCGATCAGAATCTAGTTTTTAGTGGCTTGTGTCCGGTATTGATCCTCTTGCATATTTTCATATACTTTTTCACTTCACTATCTCTTAGGCTGCCACTAACTTCTTGCTTTCACTTCACTGACACTGGAGGCTCACACTTTATGGGCTGGGGCTCCAGCTTGTCGTCTGGTATTGTTGCAGGTCTTTTCTGTTGTTCCGCAGCTAGCTTCCTGTGGCACGGAGTGGAGGAGGGCGCCTCTGCGGACTCTGTCCCGCGCTGTTGGTACTCACGCGGAGCCAAGTGTATATTGCCGGTGTGCGTGTAGTAGCATGCCGCACTGCCATCAATGGCCCCAGTGATTATTCTTTCTCTTAAGGCTTTTATCTTGTGGCCGTCTGCAACTTTCTTTAGTGCGTCGTCACTAGCCGCACACCATTCTCCCAGTGCCCCTACCACAAGCGGGAGTATTTCGGCGCTATGGTAACCGACGATAATGAGGTGGTCGCGGGTGACTTCGTATTTTTGGCCCTTTTCTTCTAACTTCTTTTCAAGTTTACCCTCTCGTGCGTCAGACACCGCGACGTCCACCACGAGTGCCATTCTGCCCCTCGCGAGTACGAGATCAGGGCGATTGCTGCCCACCACTGCCTGATTCTCCCGGAGTACCTGCCACCCCGCTGCAATGGCTGATTCTTTGTTAATGGCCCCGATGTTGTTATGTCGAACTTCATAGTGGTGACAGGTAGCGGCACTCCGTGGTAACGTGACCAATGTTCTCGGATGCTTATTGCCCGTTGTTCCACGTACATTTCAACATACACACATGTTCCACGTACATACATAACTTTTGGTCTCGTTGCCTGGGCAGCAGTTGAGAGCTGGGGAGGAGTTTACCCTGGCAGGAAACAGAAACTTATAGGTGGGAATTTTCATGTTCCGGCCAGGATGTAGGAATTAAGTAGATTCCTTTCCCAACCCCTTGAGAGCACTTGCAATATGCCTCGGGTGGGCTGTTCCAGCCAGCGCTGGGAGTGTGCCCTATGGAAAGCGTCACGTAGGCGTCTCACCAGCGATGACCGGTCCTTGGCGCTCAATGTCACTCTATCCGCTCCTCCATTCCCCTCCTCCGCGTTGGTCCCCAGTCGGCAGGTGACTGCATCACCGCAAGTAGTGGCGGGGTCTCTGAGGGCACCACCATCCCCGGCGGTGCTGCTGCAGCCCGGTCGGGTCGAGAAGGTTCGGGGGTGGGACTCCACACCGGCGGCGCCGCCCGGACTCGCTCCTATGGTTGGTATCAGCTCCGGGTCGACGGCCTCGACAGGAGAGGGCATGGTAGGGGTCGCTCCTTCTCGCGGCTCCGCTGTGCTGCGCCCAGTCGGGCCCAGCGAGGGTTTACAACATTAACGTGTTTTGTGTGTCCCTGAGGAAGAAAAAGTTAATAATTCTCTCTCCTTCATGTAGCAAATGATATTCACTAACACGTTAATGTCGTCAGAACCAACGGTTTGTGAGTCTCTGATACCAAAATAGTTATTTTCGGCAAAACGTGTTTGTTTCCGTCTGTGAAAATCACTAGCACCGAAACTGTTCACAGGATTTTTTCCTAAATTGAAATTCTCCGATGGATGTGGCTGGTCTAGAGGCTCGAGGCCCTGCGAGTTTGAAGAGAATCGTAGTTTTGGGGGTCCCGTACATAATACCTCAACATTTTGAAATTTTTACAAGTCTTAAAATTTGAACATTATATTTTTATTAGATGTACTTAATATGCAAACTTACAAACTCAAGTTTAAATCATTTTTAGTTCTACTAATCATATAAACTTTCTTCTGGTAACAAATCTCCATTGTTTGTTTCGACTGAAGCTGTCATTTCGGTTTGCTGGTCACTGAATTTTTGGAACAGAAAACTTGCATTGTGGCTTCAGATTTCTTTTTTCGCATTTCTTTGCACAAATAAAATAAAATTAAAAAACGGTGGTCTCTGGGCACTTGGTTGAGCGGTGGTCGCTTACGTGAGCAATGAGCACCGATTTGCGACGCAATCAAAACACTGGTGTCTCAGAGGGCAAGGCGATGATCCCCACTTCCGACATTGATATCTTTCCATGCCAGATGTTTTTCTGGGAAGTGCGTAGAGTAAGCCCATATTTGCCGGGCATGAGATGAATCTTCATTTTGCCCGCAGTTGCCTGAGCTGTGCACCACGCGAAGTACTTCATCAGTGCCTATGTGTAGTAACCTTCTGTGTAGATTCCAAAGTCTCTCACTCACTAATGATTCATTAATAGTCTATTCTTTCATGTTATATTGTTTATTGATATTGGCTAATTTTAGATGCAGGTGCAGTGAAATATATTCCTGTTTTTTCCCTCCAATTTCTAGTTTTTAATGCCTCTTTCGGTGCCTATTTAAACAATTTTTAGTGCCTTTTTAGGCACCTAAGACGTAAGTTTTTAGTGCCTTAACATCTGATGTCTACTCAAAACACTGGCTAACTTCTCAAAACGTTTTCGTTTTGTGCTTATCATACGCGGGTTTTCTTGCTGGCTCCCGGCCTCTTTCGCTTCAAGGCGCTCGCAGGCAGTCACCAGCCGGCCACCGGCGCCAGTCGGCGAGCCCTCAGCCCGAAGGGGGGATTGATGGGCGCCGCTGCGGGAGCATACGAGCGTACGAACGGGGAGCGGAGTTCGTACGCGACCGGCCCACTACACATCTGTAGCGTTTATGTTTATGCCAGTTTATAGTAGTTTTTTAGTCTTATGGCTTTTAGGCCGTCCGTATATAATTACGTTGTGGTTAATTTGTTGATTTTACTGCTGCCCTAAGGTTGGCAGATGCCTGTACATTACTGTCATTTACCGTAGCGATGTTTGTTACATGATAAAAGCTTCATTGAAGGAACAAAGTTTTAAATACCATAAGAATTTGATAAAATATGGGACTGTGAAATAACGAGAAAAAAGATTCTAGGATTGAAAATCCATAATAAAAAAATTATGTCCACAGTTGCCGTAAAGATTGGATCAGTTTATTGTTAATAGTGCTAATCAGAAAGTCACGATAGTAAATACTGCCGAATACTGCAACAGAGTCTGACGGTGTACCATTACACACGAAGTTGTGGTTTTACTGATCTACGTAACTGAGCTAGTTTCTTTTCCAGACATTTATTCCGAGAAGAAGGGACAAGATCACTCAAAAAAATCATTTAGCAAAATCATTCAAATATGACCCAAAACATGTGCTATTCCTTCGTACTTTTAGTGAATGTGATATATTCACCCAATATAGACAATAGAAGGTAATATTCTGCAGTCTTTATTGGAAACAATGAGTTTTGTCTGAAATATTCTGTTAAATCAGACAAAAGATACAGCAGAACATATTACTGAAGCAGGTGAACTCTTTTTGTCGGTACATAAAGAGATGAACATGAGAGCACTGGACGGTCTTCGCTACCAAGTATTTTCAAAGTCGGTGATAAAATTACGTTTTCTCTTGCCATAAATTCACTTACACGTGATGGAGCCCGCTAACATGGATGTCGCACCTACAACCAAGTCACGTTTAGAAAGACAAAATATTCCTGAGGATTGGGGATGGACGTTTAGCACACTCGGGACCGATTAAAATAATACAAAATGCTCCTTAAGAACCGTTACCACAAATAATAAAATGGCGTGCTGAGGCATGTAGGTGCAGAAAATCTGGACTGAAGTGCTTTTCTCTAGGGAGTCATAGTTCTGAACATGCATGTGACATTTCCCCTAAAACTGATGAGGCGTAAACATCCTGGCCCACTGTGCGCGCTCAGTGCGCATTACTCGGGGAATGTGCATTGCGGGTTGCAGCATTGCGGATTGCATTGCAATTTTGTTTGAAAATGTCTCTTCCCACTCACACCTCTGGGGATGTCTTACTCTCACAGTATTCTTTTTTCAATTATAATTCAATAGTAATAGCGTTAACCATGTTTTGTTGAAATTACATTGTTCCTGCTTTGAAACGCTAATTTGGAACATGGACACATACGTAAACACATAATTTTTTTTGTATATTAATATTTTTGACAATGGAGGCATATAAGGCAATTCGGCATATGAGGCAATGTTTACACCGACGGTGATATAAATAACTGTATTACGTGTAATAATTATTGCAGGGTCAGTAGGGGTTAATGTGATACAACAAAAAAATTGGACTTATGGGATGCGGTTTAAAAATTGTTATTTACTGAAATACAAAAGTAACAAAAAAAGAAAAATAATAGGAAAAATATTCTATTGGAACTGAAAATGTTACAGGTGGGGCTAATTTGATACACACTTTTGCTTTTTTTAGAGTTGAGGTAGGTTTTAAGTTTTTTTACTTCGTACACGCCTTTAGTACCGAAAGGCCCATATTCAGTATTTATGCCACGTGCTTGCTACAAACGGTGTAGAAGATGGACTGGACTCCATAGGCGGCGTAGATAGATGGGACGAACATGTGGCCGTAATAAAAGTCGTGGTAAAAAATGGCATCGGCAGTTACGGAGCTTCCCTTTGAATTCATCAGTAAACAATACATGATTTTAGTACATATTTACACCCAGAGGCAAGGAAGGACCTCTGGACATGTTAGCTTTCACAAAAGAAATTGCGCAAACATATTCTGATATTTCGTAAGCAAAACTATGCATATCGAACTCTTTCGCCGAGAGGATTCATAACTGTAGAAAAGAAAGTTCCCAAATATATCAAGTATGATTAAAATATCACTTCTTAGTGAAATGAGATAAGCAGACGAAAATGCAAATGTAACAATACTATGTTCGAAATGTAATGAATGTTGCATTACATGCAAGATGTTTTGCACTTTTTCATGTGAAGTAACTGTTAATTTTATTACCTTGGGTACCATTTTCTACATTGTTTTATAAATTGCCACTTGGAAAACTCATAATTTGATTTTTATTCGGCAATGTTTGCCCTCTCATTTAACATTGCTCGATTTTGGAACAGTGAATTACGAGAGGGTCATTAACCACATTTCGGTACATTTCTAAATTCGTTTTATTTTACTCTGCTAAGGCATATCAAATTATTAGAACGACATTTTATTTTATTTTCCGAGCTTGGGCTTAGATGAGTTAATAAAACCTGCACCACAAAGAATATTATTTTAATGTAATTGACAGTCAACTCTCCACTTAAAACGCATATAATGACATACGAAGTGGATAGTGTAAAATATATTTTTATTTTTTTCATACAATTATTGACCTATCTCCTAATAATGTATTCATCCCTATTGGAGCGTAAAGAAAAACCGAAGTTTTCGGACGCGAGCTGACTAAAATGGAGGAAGTGCTTGTTCGATAGCACGCATCTGGATTGCGGCCCTACACTGTTCAGGGAGCTTCACTCTCGGGGACACGTTCAAAGATGACTGGCCGTCCTGCGAACTCCATTTCCACATTTATATGCATTGAAAAGTAGCTGGGTGACGGGGCTTAATCGAGGCAGCGCCGTCTGCGTCTGGATATGCATATGCATATGCATGAGGGGCTCGCTGGTGGTCATCTCCCGGACGTACTTAAGCCTTCGCGAGTGATCGTGGCAATTGCAACCTTAATAAAGAATCCATTTCCAGCTGGAGTTTGAGGATACACTCTACTGCCTACTGTGAGTTCATCCAGTACACACCCGGAAGAATGTATGAGTATAACGAACGTTAATTTGTTTTTATCGGATTTTATCTTGGTTCTGGTGGAGACTAGTGACTTGAAAAGATGGCGGTTCACAGAAGTAAACCGCAGTGATACACAAAAAATGTGTCTCAGTGGGCTTCATTAACAATCTCAGACGTCCGCGAGTCTCTGCAGATGTTGAAGAGCAGCAAAGAACTCTCCGACCATTTAACGGGAAAGGTGGTGCTCACGCGTCACGAAATAAATAAAGAGTTGCATTTTATTATATTTTGCCACGTAAACAATGTATTACTATTACAATCTTTATGTTTCCTATTTCAACGCTTGTTCACATTTAAATTGTCACAACGTATGAGAAAATCGAAATCTCTAGAAACTACCATGTTTTACTTTCTCCCTACGGAGTAGAAAGAATGCTATGCAATGCTTCGCGAAAAAAACAGCGAATTTTCGGCAGAAAACTCTTGTTAGAGGTCACTGGTAACGAAAAAATGGATAAATCTATTTGCTAAATTTGGAAAAAAACTTTTATTACGTGATGTAGTTAGAATCCATGTTTCGTAGGTCCTTGATAGAGAAAAATCGAGTGTTGGCAAAACGTCTGTCCGTCCATTCGTCTGTTCAGCCGATTTTCTCCAAACTTGACATTCGTCTGTCGATCTGGCTGATGTTGTGGCTCCTTGAATTTAACACAAATATTTTATTTTTGGGGGTACTTCACAATAAGCCCCTGAAACATTTTCCACATTTTCCCAAAAAAATGGCTCCTTCGTTTTTGGTTCAATTTTGTTCTTGGATGGTGTGAAGGACGTTTAAGAGAATGGCGCAGGTCTCACTAAAAACTAATATTTTGAAAATTGCGAAAGTTCAAACGTTTTTCGGAGTTTTGCAACAACTAAAATTCTAAAGATAGATTTTCCCGTGATGAAATCTTTCCTTAACGATAGATTTTGAAATAAGGTCATTAAAATTTTCGAAAATTTGAGTACTTTTCATGTAATTTTCTGTGAAAATACGGGGGAGAAATTACGTGCTCTTTTAGCATCACTAGTGTTTTTTAGAGAGGGTACTTCGTTTTCGAACAATAAAGAAACGCATATCGACGTATTTTTAGATAATTCGAAATTGTTTTTTCTCATTTAATTGAGTTTGTTTTGCGGGAAGAAAGGTCCCTTTAGCCCTTCGCCATGCTTTGCACCTGGTGCAAGAGATGAAAGTAGCAGCTCGCAATGTGTATTTTGGGTGCCAAAAATCTTTCCACTAAATTCTATCTAAAAAAAGAAAGGAAAGAAAAGAAAACATGATACGTATTATGATTACATGGTACATGATGGCTAGTTACTCTCACTTTGCTAGCAATTGCGCATACGCTCTTTACTTTTTTCTCTGCTAACATTAGTTTTGTTTCCTTTTTATACTACGTTATTTCTGTGAGAATGATCGATGTTCTACGATTTTCAGTGAGAATGTTTTGAATAATGATAATATTTCAAAAAATGGGTACAAATAATATCTTTTACATACTGTAATGCTTGAGTAATTTGCGATAGCATATCTGAGCCTACTGAAATAAAAATCGAAGTTTTTTATTACCTGTGTCCGTTATGATCTACCAGATATTTGTGGTTGCGGTAGTAAAAATTCAACCGCTTTATGGCGCTAATGGCTCTATCTTTTTCAATTTTCATAGATTTATTTTTTTGGAAAAGTGAATTTATACAACCCTTTCGCCTTTTATAAACATTTGATACTATGATAATTTAAATTTTCTTCAACACACACTGCACAATAAAATTGGTGTCTGTTTGATCGCCATCTGTATTTTTGCAGATGATCATCGTCATATACTGATCTTCGTCATATACTGATCTTCGTCATTCCATAATTAAGGCTAAATGCACCGAAAAATACTTGTAGGAAAATTCAATAGATCGCAGCACTATCACAGGGGAATTTACTTTTCTCATTACGTCTGAACCAATGGCTCGATTTTCGATCTGTAAACGGCATTTGACGCCTTTTTAAAATAGAATTTACCCTACGATGACCTTTTCCCAAAAATCTAGCAAAAACGCGAATTTGAAATTAGTTCTCAAACTTCCGAGATCAAATTAAAAAATGTGGGCTTATAGCGCGATGGCGACATGCTTCCTGAATCCAACGCCGTGACAATCATGTAAATCGGACGAATAGGAGCGTCGTAAAGTGAAGTTTACGAAAACACCTCGCCCCCCTTCCCCTTCTGCGCCGTTGCGTCACCCACCCGGTTGTTGTGGGCCCTCTGTCAGCGCGGCGGTGCGGCTAGGCCCGGCGGCGTGCAGCCAGCCCCGACGGAGGAGGCGAGACTTGCGGCACACGCAAGCCACACACTCGGTTTATGCGTTCGTCACTTTGCATCTCAATCTATTTTTCCACGGATATCAAACTAGAGATTTTATACTACTATTACCTTAGGAATCGCGAAGGACACGTAAGAGAATGGTGCAGGTCTCATGTTCGTTGAAACGTATCTTTTGTCGACCATCTTGTTTGCTCGCCGTAATAACCCTCCCAAGTTAGGTCATTGTGTATCTGTAGTGTCCTTGTAGTACGAACAAGCGACTGAATTTACTTTTCAGAGCAAAAAGAATAAGTGAGCGACGAAATTTGGGGCTAATTCTATTTGTGTGCTTTCATAAATAAAAAGCTCCCTGACCAATAAATCGGATTCTCAGAATTGATTGTTGGAATTGAAAATTGAAAAAATCATTACCTTTATTGAATTTACTGGTTTTCAATTGCAGTTCTTTATAAAGTTCTTACAAGAACGCAATGAACTATAGATTTCTTGTAGTTTGTTCCATATTACTGTGTAGGTCTGCAAATAGGTAACATTCTCTGAAAAAATGTGAATTAACATTTAACAAAACATGTTATTTTACGTAAAAAATATTGTATTGATCATAAATGTTTAAGAGTTAATACAATTATTAACATATTCAAACAAAAACATAAAATACTTCAATATTCATGCCACAACTTCATCAGTATTGTTTAAGTGCGTTTTGATAAAAGTGGATTGTCTCTGGTGTCAACAATATTAATGTGTAATATTGAAACAAATTTTAAAAAAAAATATAATTAAAGTAAGTAAATTTGTGAAATTTGTACCATACCTTCTCTTTTTCTGCCTTTGAACTTATCATTGAAAGTGTTCATACTTTTTCTATGCAAATTACAAGCTGAACAAGTCGCCTTAGACTGTTTTAATTAGCGCCATTTGCCAATGTATTCGCAGGTAGAAATGAAAGTGTTTACAATGTATGTGGATGTGTTCGACTGCATCCCGAACCTCTCAGCTCCCAGCGAATGTGTTTGATCGGCATCTGCATTCATTTACTCGGAACGAACATACCGAGCGAACGTTCGCTCGAGTGTTCCCTTTCCACCGGCCGAGCGATCGAAGAATGTTCGTTCGGAAGCGTTCGCTCGCGCAGTGTAACAGCACCTTTATGTTGTACAATTTGTAATGGGTTTTACAAAAAATGACTGAGATGTGTTAATTCGGAGAGAAATTGCTATTTAATAGTAGTTTATGCAATTAGTTTATAATGTTAAGCTTTATTGCATGAGTAAATGTTTTGAAAACGAGCAACTTTGGAAGCGAGTTTTCAAATTTGTACGAATGTAATAAAGCAACATTATAAACGAGTTGCATACTAAATTGTTATGTGTAACAGCGTTATACATTTATAAGATAATGAAACTTAATTTTGCGAAAGAAACAATTTCCCTGTGATGACTCGGGTATTTGACATCGTGCGAGTCAACGGTGGTCGACTGTTCCGTCTAGTTCTACCTCCCCCCGATTCTCTCGCTACGATTGACTGAATGTGTGATGACGCAATCATTCGTGACAAAATCTAATACGTCATCATTTGTGCCGTAAAATGTCCGATTATGAACGATTTCTTGCAACAGAAAAGGTTCTTATATAATGCTGGGATACAAAGAATAGTGTTATGTAACCGTTACTAAGCACTAAGGGCGAGAAAGTATGTGCTGTTTAGCACCACTAGTTCTGTGTGGAAAGGGTCACACATTATTGCAGAATAAGTCTCATTCATCAATATAACCAAATAACAAAATTCTTAAATAATGATTTCATTTCACATTTATCGGATTGAACGAATTATAATTTTACCTCCACACCAAACATTTTGAAAACAATTTCAATATTGCCTTACGAGAGGACGTTTATTGCACTTCAGAAAGGTAGTCGCGGACTCGGCACATCTTGCGATGACCATGCAAACTAGTGATGCTACAGAATGGCACAGAGTTTCCCATATTAGTTTTCTATTTCCTTTGGTCTCCTCGGTAAGCTATTCGAACTTGCCACATATTCTTGCCTGCTGCCATCTATCGCCGCCCAAATTACTTTTTTTGACATTTTCTTAATTTTTCGGTTTCCTAATTGTAGAGTGGAAACATTATTTTAAGACGGTTTTAAAAAACTGGCGTTTGTAAATTCCATATTTGAGGTTCTTTTTCACAGAAAATTTTTGAGTTTTCGAAAAACTTCATTTCAAGTGATTTAAAGTACTTTAACTCACAAATATTATAGTCTTACTGAAAATGAGCGTATCAACGGCGTGAGAGATCTTAAAAAAAATTAAATTCGGGTAATTTTTGAAAAAACATTAAAAAATGACCCTGAAATTAACTTGTCGTGTTAAACAGTGCCATTAGCACTATCCGTTCGAAATGTTTGAAGAAAAAATTTGGAGCGGTTTTTGAGAAAATGGCGTGTGAGCGTTTCTGAAAATGCGAAGTTTTGAGCTAGTTTTCACAGAAAACGGTAGAGGTTTCGAGGAACTTTATGACATTATTTAAAGCACATGTACTCATAATTAAAATATGAACAATTTGCCGCTAATATAAATATTAATCACATGAGAGGCAAGTTAAAAATATTGCATTTGTGTAATTAAAGAAACAACAAAAGAGCAATATGGCGTTAATGCCATCTTATAGAATACACTTACCACTATCTCTACCAAAAGTTTGAACAAACATTTGGAGCTAATTTTGAGAAAATCTTGTTTATGTAATATTTTAATATTGTACATATTGTACGCAATATTGCTGGAAAAATACTAATATTTTTAATAAAATGTTCATGGCCTTGATGAAAGAATTCACTATGGAGAATAAATTTTATTTGAAGAAAAAAATTCTATCATCAATTTTGTAGTTGTAGGAAGACAACGAAAAAATTGCTTCTGAATTTTTCGAAAATTCAGAGATAACCCTGAAAATTGGACTATGTCACCTTTATAATTCTGTTACTCTATTCTGACAAGAAATTTAAACAAAATAATTGGAGCCGTTTATGAGAAAATTTTGAAAATGTTCGGGGGCTTTATGTAAAGCGACCCCAAACTTTGTTTTTCAAAATCTCGAAGATTCGATTCGAGCCAGATCGACACGGGTTTCTTCAATTTGGAAAAAATCCTACTCATTGTTTAGACACTAGTGGTGTTCATAGACACTACACAGACGGACGTTTTGAAAAAAGAAACCTTTTTCGATATCTGGGGGCCCCAAAACCTGTATTTCCGTCGAAATCGATTTTCCGCAGCATTACATAACTTTCCTTATACTAAGTATATTACTCTGTATATACGTATGTATACGGCAAAGTAAACATTAAATTCGCATGTGAAATAAATTTGATTTGAAAATTTGAGCAGAATTTGCTGCATTTGAAATACTTAGATAATGTTTCCAAGATTTTGATGAATGGCAGTAGCGGAATAAGAAGGTAAATAATGTCCATTGTTGTAGGCTAACAGCATGGGAAAATATTTTGGTCCAAGAAACGCTCAGATTTCCACATTTTCAGCTTTTACCAATCTACCCATCCTTAAATCTCCGAAACTATTAGTCAGATTGGAGTCTGGTTTGCACCATTCTATTTCTCGTAAAGTGTTTTACCTATACACGAAATTTCAGAAGGAAGCGTGGAAATTAATATTTTTCCAATTTTGTCTCGTAATTCTTGTACTTTGTATTCAATCATTGATGCTCCGTTTGTTTCTCGTCTATCTCCGAAACTATTAGTCAAATTGGATTTTTATTTGCACCATTCAATTTCTCGTAATTTTTTCTACCTATACACGGAATTTCAGAAGGAAGCGCCGACATTAATATACAAAGAAAACACAACAAATATTTACAATGTATTTACACCTTACATCCTAGCTCTAATAGACCTGCTATCCCCTGATCGCGGGAGCAATCCCAACCCGATTGATGATCGGTTTCAAATGTGGCACTCGCCACTCCTACATCTGAAGCGCGCCCAAAGCCAAGCTTCCGTGACCGGTTTTCACACTGGGACACAGTCCGTACAGGCGTACCAACTGATGGTTTGCCTCGATCGCAGGAGCGATCTTACCCGATTGAGAATCGGCGTGAGTCGTGGCACTCAACCACTCCTCACCGTGGAGCACGCACACAGCATCGCTCCCACGTGACCGCAGTCACCCAAGGACACAAAAGTCCTCCACAGGCACACAAGTGACTTGCCTCGCGAGCCCTGCTCGCCGCTGCACCGTTGTGGCGCCAAGTTTTTGTGCAACTGCACGAGGTTCTCTCACTGTCTCTAGAACCCACCCACTGCCTCTGTGCACTCCCTTATATACTCGAGACTCACGTGACCTGCTACGTCACGCCGCCCCCGCAGCGCCCTTTGGTTGCCATTGGGTTTGGGTCTCCGTTCCTTAAGACCGGAGGATCCCAAAGCCTCGTGTCTCCCTTTGCCGCGTGCTGGCTTTTAGGAAAAACCTCCTGTGGCGAGGCGGTATCCTGTTACTCCCTTACCTTACCACGCGGAAAACCTCCTGGAAAAACCTCCTGTGGCGAGGCGGTATCCTGTTAATCCCTTACCACGCGTCCCCAAATAGCTGCCACAAGATTCGTTTGCTAGTACGTTGCACTATTATTCAGATTGGAGTTTTCATTGCATCATTCAATTTCTCGTAAAGTGTTATAACTATACACTGAATTTCATAAGGTTTCATAAAGCCTAGTTGCTTACACTTTATGGCGAGCGTGTGGGGTTAGCCGGTAGTGCTGGCGATGCGGTGTTACCCCTGCAGCCAGCTTCAGTGAGCGGGGTCAGGAATGGCCTCGGTTACCATGAAAATTCTCTCGCTGCGCCTAGTGCTTGTCCTCGTCCAGCCGTTTTCTTCCCCACGTCATCTTCCGGCCTTCGTCCTCATTCAGTCGTCTTCTTCCTCCAGGCTGTGTTCCGGTCTTCGTCCTCGTCCTCAGCAACACCACTCTTCAAGTCACCAAGCGCTTCCTCAGGATTATAGCTTTCGTGAAGTTAATGCACAGTTCTTGCGCACAGACTCTACACTGACCGCCGTTAACAAAGTGGATAACCGACGCTAATAGTCGTTAACAATGGGACATGATCTCAAATTATATTTATTCGCCTCTTCTCTTAAACTCACAAAACTTTCGTGTGAAACAAATTTAGAGTTCTCGCAACTGCTGCATACTTCAACACTTCCTTTAAAAATCTACTACTTTTCAGCGCGACGACTGCCTCGACGGTACCTACTTAAATGTTCACACTCCTCGCTGCATACCATCGTGTCGTTGCCAAGATTAGAAGAACGAGCCGACTCGTTCCGGCCGCTCGCTGGACATTCCGCCCCTACCTTCTCGCCTGAGGATGTAGATGTTACCTCTCCTCCTTCCCCTTAGGTCTACGATTATTCCATGACGCTTATTGCTTTATGCGGGATAATTTAAAATCGTCTTCACATGTGTGGGCCCTATAAACCCATATAAGGCTGGTTTCTTTCTCTCTCTCTTTCTCTCTCTCTCTCTCTCTCTCTCTCTATATATATATATATATATATATATATATATATATATATATATATATTCTAACCCGTCCTTTCCCCAGTAACGATCTACCTTGAACGGCGGCACCGTTGAGCAGTAGCGGGTTATCAAGATTTGCTCGTGATGCGAGCTTAAAATTTTTGGGACGCAGGATCTTTGGGTGCGAGAAAGGTCTGAACCCTCGTCACAAAAAACATTGCAATAGTTAAACATTGCTTTTAACCCGCTTCGTCTTTACAACACACACACACACAAATGAATTAACACGTATAATTTACACCAAAAATTGAGACTCTGAAATGATTGCCCTAATCTCCACTGGGAATTCCCTTGGAAAACTAAATATATCTAAATCTATGCTATTCTTTACATTGCACACGAAACCAAAATTTTCAATTTACAATCTCCTGCTTCAAAATATCACATGCAAAGAAAAAGAATGTGTGCAAGTGCACCACTCTCATTTACACTTTAACAGTGGCTGAAAATAACAGAATAACAAATGTCCTATGTAGAATATTTTATGCAGGCAATGGTGCATCAAAATGTCTCCTACTATGATACTGCAATTTGTTGCCACCCGTGTCCTCAATTTCTTAACACTTTCCTATACTAATTTTTCCCTGCCGACGTGAATTTGACCTATTTCTCGCGCCCTAACCGTTACCTCATGGACTTTCCACTTTTGGCCTTGGGGGTCGTGCGCTGGTCTCTGCGTCGACGTCGCTCGGTCCCAGCTTCTGCGTCGTAAAGAGACGGGATTCGCCTCTGCCGTCTACATTGTCTTCTTGCGTCCTCTTCCGGTCTTCGTCCTAGTCGTTCCGTCTTCTTCCTCGTGCGCCTGGGTCCTCGGCCTCTTCTTCCTCCTCGTCTGCTACCGGCGCCTCTGACCACGCCCACGTTGCGAAAATGTCCCTTGCACTTCACCGAATACTCGTGCAAGTTCCTCGCTCGTTGCTACTTCTACTTTGCTAAACCAGAGCTTTCAATACTTCTCTCACAACGGGTAACTTTTACTTCCCGTGTTGTTAATTGAAGGAATACTTTACTGAATCTGCACTATCTTGCGGATGACTGACTAGAACGTCTGTTCGACGCCGAATACTCCTATCTAGTAGTCGTTGCAGTGGCGAACAATATCTGAGCTAATGTTAACGAACAGCTGCTCGGCGAGCGGTGGCAAAAGATCTGCTAGTTCGGCGAGCGGTGGCAAAAGAGAAGAGGTGCTTACTCGCCGTGTGGTGGCAAGAGAAGAGCTGCTTACTCGGCGAGTGGTGGCAAGAGAGAGCTCCCGCTTGCGGGTTCGCGTATATATCGCCCGACGCCTGGGGAAATTGCAGTGGTGGGATTGCTTCCCCTCTCTCAACCCTCCACGAGGAAAACGTTGCTCGCTAGTTCGCCACCGTCTAGTACGGGCAACGGATACCAAGCCGCGCGTTTAAGAGCCTCTGCTTCGCCGAGCCTGCTATCCTCGCTGCCTGTGGGTGTTCACACATACTAGGCGGTGGCGTTATGGGGATTGCACAATCCCATGACGTCACAATATATATATATATATATATATATATATATATATATATATATATATATATAGAGAGAGAGAGAGAGAGAGAGAGAGAAAGAGAGAGAACTGCACATGAGTGCAATAAGAAGCCGTTCTTTAATTCTGGTGAGATAGCTTCATGTTTGGTAAGTGTCAGATTTTATGACTTCTGCGATCAGATTCAAAATTTTATCAAAACTGTTATTGGTAATTCTAGTAAATATAGAAGCGTTTCTTGTCCTTTGTAGTATCAAGATATGAAATTATCCGTACTTTTTCTTTGTAGGTCAAAATCATGGAACCCTCTTCTTCGTTTCCTAAAGATATATTAACAATTTAATGGAAATGGTAGATAAAGAAAGTAAAAGCACCGTACTGCATGTGCTCAGAGAACGTACTACAAGTATTGGCATTTTCTATCCCATGCATAATTAGAAGCAAGCGCGTTTTGTAGTCATAATTGACTCAGCGGTGTGGACGGACCCGCGAATTTCGTCGCCGCGTCTATCGCGCCGCACCCGCGAATCTTCCGCGCCGGTTTGTGGGGGCATTAAGTTAGGTACACTTTCTTAAGGTTGGAAAACGGTTCTGACATGATGAAAAAAATTGACATGAGATTCGCATTCTGGGGCCTAACTTATACAATCTAGAATTTATTACTAGAGAGCAATTACTATCTACATTTTTAATGTGTATCGATTGTTATATCTGGACAATTCACTAGTACTGGTACTAGGAAATTTGGCAAGGATTCAAAACAATTTATGGACCAACAACATATCGTGGCGTCGTAAACACGAGTGCCCAAACCGTTAGGTCGGTTAAATTCTGCTGCAGGCAGAGGCATGCACGTTGCAGGGAGATAAAGGCTTAGCCCTAACACGCCCAGTATTTGCGCTCTGGCAGCTGACGCAGACAGCGTGGCAGAGCCAAAAATATCTTTAGCGATTTGCTATAGTGCGAGTCTTGGGGAAGGCATCTCCAAGGAAGCTACCTGGGGAGCACCGCTCGCCGACAGCAGGCGAGCCCCCCTGGATAACTTGTGTGGTGGGGGTACTTGTCCCAACTATTTAACGCGGCGCCATCTGCTCTCGCGGTCTCATTCAGTTTGGATGTCCTGCGTGTAAGATCCAGACGATCTCGGGTGCTGTAGGCACGCGGTCCTCCGGTTTTAATTTTGGCGTCAGGCCTTGTGACGGTAACAGTCACGGGACGGAAGTCCGACAGCGCGCATCACGCGTCGCTTTTCTGCGGTAAGGCAGGGTTACTGGGGAAGAAAAGGTTGCCGGAGGTTTCATTTCAAGCATTTGATGTAACTTGTTTTTAATTTGTTAATATACTTCGTATATACCTTTTATTTGATATTATTGTCTTATTCCACTACGTCACAATACGTAGTTTACAGCTTGCATTGAAATTGGAATGACTTCTCCCTTCCAGTTGCAGTGGCTATGACATGATCTAAAATATGGGATTAGAGTATGTACCTAGAGGCACCCCTGTAGTCACCAAGACACCTTGTTTAAGGTGCATAATTGTCTTCACAGTTATATGTATTTTTGTGAATAATCCACAAATTACTCTTAAACTATTTTAAGTGATTAACCATGGATTATCTACCACGGGGTTGATTGCTATGGAAATGTGTTCTCATTTTTTTTACATTTTCGATAAAAGGAGAGGATAAGCCAAATTTCCGCATTTTCCAAAACGACCCCCCGATCTGGAAATGATAAAAATACATTTAAAAAGCATTCTTAAATGACTATTACAAAAACGGTATTCGGCAGAGAAAGGATTTTAAAAATGAATATCGACAGCTGCTGCGGGATGCCTTCCTGCCCCTTGGTGCCTTCTAGTCGCGCTTCCACAACCCTGAAATAACCAACCATATCCTGCTGTTTTTGAGAAAATGTTCAACGTGGTGGTCGTTTTTTATAAAATTTTGTAAAAGTTCAGGCTTCATGTAAAGTACCCTCGAAACTCAAAATATCCGTTTCAAACTTGCAAAACCTCGAGTTCGTTTAGATCAATCGGGGAATATCAATTTGAGAGAAAATCGGCTGAACGGTTTCGGCGCGAGCGTTGGCCACATACGGACGGAGACTTTTTGCCGTCAACCACTTTTCGGTACCAAGGACGCACATTACATGGATTTTCACTACACCACGTGTTTAGTGTAGTACGGGAAGTAATTTACTATACATAGGAATATAATTTGTCCTCTCTTTCGTTACCAGGGCCTGACAGTAAGAGTTTTTCTGTCGAGAATTCGCCGTTTTCCAGCGCACGATTACAATACTTTATTCTTACGAAGTAAGGGCGAGAAATTATTGAAAGGGCTTCTGAGCAATGTTAGTATTTACCATAGCGTCTCATTTTGAATAGTACGCACAGAAAGCTATGCGTCGAATACTGTTAGAAGCGAAGTTTCTATTTTATTTTATTTAACACACATCGGTGATTACTAGGGCAAACAGTTTATTATAATACACGAGCAAATATGCATATACCGTGTGGCCCACCTAAGATGTTCCCTTCAATTTTCTCCTGAACCGTTGCAGATACTGAGATGCGGTTTTCACTAAAACTTCTATATGCAAGGGACATATATGGTCATGCATAATATTATTCTATTACATTTTTATTGCAGAGATATTGACCCAAATTCGATTTTTTAAATGGAACCCTGTAGATTTTTTTGCTAACAAGCGTGAAGAGACGAGTTCATAAATATGCATATCGCCGTATGATACATGACAAAATTTTCGAGAAATGAAGAGTTTTAAAGACGCACGCCGACTGCTGGTTTCTGTTATCTGAACGAGAAATTCCGGGTGAAATTAGGCGAGGCCATTCCCTTCCGTTGCGTCGGCCGAGTAAAGTGGGAAAACTGGAGATGCGTCGAAGTGACGTAAGAAGGGTAGGTGAAATAAAAGGGCGGTGGAGTGGGGATACGCACGTCCCGGTTGGATGCACGTATGGCGTAGTCCCATGATTGCCGATTCCTGAAAAAAACCCAACAACAACAATAATAACAATAACAACAATAATAATAATACAAAAATAATAATAACAATAATAACAATAGCAATAATAACAATAATAATAACAATAATAATAACAATAATAATAACAATAATAATAACAATAATAATAACAATAATAATAACAATAATAATAACAATAATAACAATAATCGAGCGAAGTGGCTCAGTGCTTAGCGCGCTAACTTAACAGTCGGCGAGATGCACGGATTTGATCCCCGGGCCGGCCATCCTGACCGGGCTTTTCGTGGTCATACAGGCGAATGCTGGGATGGTTCAAAAATGCCACGACCACCTATTGTCATCATCATCATCATCATCATCATCATCCGATCACGTAATAATTCATAATTCAAGGCTTAACAACTTTGTCTTACCAAGGGCTACAGCCGAAAAGCCGATCCCCAAATAACACACGTTAATTTCTCTCCGGGATAGAATATGACTGGGCCTCGGAGAAAACGTGTAGCGTGACCAGAAATGGTCGATACGCAAATAATAACAATAGCAATAATAATAATAATAATAATAATAATAATAATAATAATAATAATAATAAATTTCCTAAAGCTATCCATGAACCTCATGCTGAAACAGTCCTCGCTGCAATGGCTATCAGACCCAGAGACAGAGGGATTTATAATGGCAATCCAAGATAGAGAATGCCGAACTAGGAACTACAAGAAACAGTGCATGAATATGCATGTTGTTGACAAATGCAGGAAATGCGGCACCAGTGGTGAAACAATCGAACATATAATGGCTGGATGTACTGCCCTTGCTGACAGCGCGTACTTAGGGAGACACAACCAACTAGCTAAGATTGTCCATTAACGAATGGCTCTAAATCATGGAATGTTAAATAGTGGAGCTCCTCCGTATTATAAGTACAGCCCAGCACCTGAAATGGCAGCAAATAATACCATCATGTAGTGGGACAGACCCATAATAACAGATAAAACTGTGGCCTTCAATGGACCAGATATAGTTTTGATTTACCGGACAAGAAAGAAGCTATGCTTGTTGATATTGCCGAACCGTTGACACACAACCTAAAGAAAACAGAGGCTGAGAAAATTACCAAGTATGAAGATTTTGCTCTGGAAATAAAACAAATGAAAGCAGAGACCCTGCACGCATGTCGTATAGTTCGCAAGTTCTTGAACAAATGAGGCCCCCATATCGGTCTTGGGGGTCAGAGTGAAATCTCTCTCCCCAATGACCGATCTCTTTCCCTGAAGTGGCAGGCATGGGCAAATTGAACCCAGCACAAGCTGCTGAGAAATAATAATAATAATAATAATAATAATAATAATAATAATAATTATTATTATTATTATTATTATTATTATTATTATTATTATTAATACGGTCTCGTGAAGCAGACGGTTGAGGCGGCAGTTGTCTGCGCCGAGGAGGCTGCAGGTTCGACTCCTGCCTAGACATGATCGTATTTGTGTCTGTCACTTCACCCCTGATTATCATACTTGTCACCTCATTATTCATAATTCAAGGCGTAACAACCTTGACTCATTAAGGCATGCAGCCGTAAAAAGCTGTTTCCCATAATTATACACGTTAATTCTTGGGGCTTGGATGTCAGCTACCAAGCGGGTCCGCAGGTGGTGGATAGCGGAAAACCCTGAGCGACCTGCTCGCTATCAGGGCAACCCCGAATAGCCAATAAGGGGTCCCGAACCAGACATTCCCCCTCAAAGGCTCGCACCTAGCGACGGGCATGGCAAACCCGAGGGTACTCAGCTACGTGGGGTATTGCTTCCACTTACTTGTACCTCACGTCTTTCTTTTAGCTATCCTATAGACCTCTCTTGGTCAACTCTTGATATTTTCCGATCCCGACGCTATTAGGTTTCGAGGGCTAGGGAGTCATTTCACTCTTTCCTATTCCTCTTTCATAACCGCTACCCAAGGATAGGCACCCGTAGTCGATCGTCGCAGCTAGCTGTGCCACCGACTCTAGGATGTCTATCTGTAGCAGCAGGCGGGGTATACAGTACAAGCCCCCCTGTACTTCCTTCATGTGCAGTCACCAGTTACTATTGATGCCAGGTCTGACAGGAATAAATGTTTCCGGAGTATATTCCCCCACTCGGATCTCCGGGGGGGAAACCCTGCCCAGGCCAATGCAGCACCAATCACGAATGAAGCAAATACGAAGACGTAGACCTATACTCAGAGTCGCAGCATGGAATGTACGAACGATGTTAGACGGTGATAACCGCCCAGAACGAAGAACTGCAGTTATCGACCGAGAACTACTGAGGTATAGAGTGGACATCGCAGCTTTAAGTGAGACTCGGATAGCAGAAGTAGGTTCACTTATTGAGAAGAACTACACCTTCTTCTGGAAAGGTCGTGATAAAACTCACCCTAGGCAACACGGCGTGGGATTTGCGATAAGAAACACGATCCTAAAAGGAACTACAACAGCCCCTATGGGAGTTAATGAGCGTATTATGACTCTGCGCTTGGGCCTGTTCAAAGGCACACCTATTAACTTCATAAGCTGCTATGCCCCTACACTCAATGCCGAGGCCAATATTAAAGAAGATTTTTACAAGAATCTAGACACAGTGCTCAATTCCATCCCTAAATCTGAGAGCATATTCCTACTGGGCGACTTCAACGCTCGTGTAGGTCAGAATTTTGAAGCCTGGAATGGGGTAATTGGGCGGCACAGTATTGGTAAACAGAACGAAAATGGAGAAATGTTGCTCAGCACTTGTGCCTTACACAATTTAACTATTACAAACACCTTATTCCAATTGAAAGAGATATACAAAGGCACATGGAAACACCCTAGATCAGGCCACTGGCATGCTCTGGATCATATCATCGTAAGGCAAAGAGACCGAAGAACAGTGAGAGTAACCAGAGCCTATAGGGGAGCTGAGTGTGATACCGATCATAGACTATTGATATGTAAGGTGCATATTGAACCCAAGAAGATTGGAACGCAAACAACCAAGAACAAGCAAATTAGATACGACGTCACACCTCTGATGAACTCCACAACCAGGGCAGATTTAGTAAATGAGTTACAAAATCATATACAGAAACGTCATTCTGGAAAAAACAATACTATTGAAGAGGAATGGAACTCTCTCGTACAGGGTATTCAGACAGCAACCAAAAAAGTACTCAAGCCCACTACCAAAAAGACATCCCCGGACTGGTTCAACGAGAACTCCCAGGCAATTGAAGCAGTAATCAAGAAGAAGAATAATTTATTTAAGCTTACCATTATTAAACCACAGGATATGCAACTAAGAGCAGACTATCGAAAGGCAAAAGCCCTTGTACAGCAAACTACACGTAAACTCAAAAATAAATGGTTCCAGGATAAGGCACAGGAGATACAAGTCCTTGCCGATCAGAACAATTCCAGTGCCTTCTATAAAGCCGTAAATACAATATATGGACCTACATGGAACGGCTGTTGCCCAATTAAAAATAAAGAAGGTACCCTACTTACCCACAGCAAAGAAATAAGTCATCGTTGGAGAGAGTACTACCAAGATCTATTGAATACAAACTCGATAGTGAATCAGCAAGTTATCGATCAGATTCCGCAATATCCTGTATGCGAACACCTTGCTATACACCCAACAACAGAAGAGATTACCAAAGCTCTCGCAAAAATTAAGAATAATAAAGCACCTGGACCTGATGGAATTCCGATTGAGATTTATAAATATGGCGGCGCCTCACTGCTCAGCTGTCTTACCGAGATATTCCAAAGGATCTGGCAGCAGGGTAAATCGCCCTCTGATTTCAAAAATGCTTTAATTGTAAACATATACAAAAAGAAAGGTGACAGAGCTGATTGTACTAATTACCGCGGAATTTCACTTCTCTGTACGGCGGGGAAAATCTTAACAAGAGTGATATCAGACCGCCTGCAGCCACTACTGGAAAGAATCTTCCCTGAAAGCCAAGCTGGGTTTCGTCCAAACAGAGGTACAATTGACATGATCTTTACCTTAAGACAGATTCAGGAAAAGGTCAAAGAGCAACATTCCAGCTTATATGCAACCTTCGTGGACTTAAGAAAAGCCTTCGACATGGTTAATAGGCACGCTCTATGGAAAATCCTATTAAAGTTCGGATGTCCTCAAAAATTAGTCAACATTATCGCTGACCTACATGAAGGAAATGAAGCCAGAGTCATCACAAGTGGAGGAGTAACAGATGGCTTTATTATATCAAACGGAGTGCGACAAGGATGTGTGTTGGCACCTCTTCTATTTAATATATTTATGACTGCATTCATTATCAGCCTGGACCGTACACTTCAAGATCGCGGAATGAATATCAGATATAGATTTGACAAGGGACTATACAACTTGGCCCGTCTAAAAGCTCAACGCAACGTCCGCAATCGCTACTTAACCGAACTGCAATATGCTGACGATCTGGTCATACTAGCCAAATCAGAACCAGAAGCTCAAAGAATGATGGACACCTTTGCAAGTGTATATAAATCACTAGGTATGGAGATTAACTCATCTAAGACGAAATCGCTCTTTATGTACTGTAGTGGGCCTACACTCCCACAAAGGAATGGTTTAATCATTGACGGCACTTCCATAGAGTTGGTTGAACAGTTCAACTATTTAGGAAGCTTAGTAACCACCGGAGGAGACCTGGATGCAGAAATTAGCCATCGAATTCGGAATGCCTCTTATGCCTTCTATAAGCTTAGAGATCGTGTCTTTAATTGCAATGATCTTACAATCAGAACTAAAATTATGGTATTTAAAGCCGTCGTCCTGTCTATACTATTATACGGCAGTGAGTGCTGGACCATCTACAAGAAGCATGTCAAAACCCTAGAAAAATTCCAAATGAGGCAGTTACGTAATATTCTAGGGATAAAATGGCAAGATTTCATATCCAACCAGAGAATTCGAGACCAAACGGGCTGTATCACCATAGAAAATATTCTAGCTCGCAACCAATTACGATGGATTGGACATGTGACCCGGATGTCAGTGGAGAGAACCCCTAAACAGATATTGTATGGTGAGCTAGCGGAAGGTAATCGGCGTCAGGGTGGCCAGCTAAAGAGATATAAAGATGGTATCCATGCAATGATAAAGAACATTGGAATAAAGGACACGTGGGAAACACTATGCCAAGACAGATCTAAATGGAGAAATGTCTGCTATAAAAACAAAGGCATCTTTAAAGCTCGCCAAGACGCTGGTTCAACAGCTAATAATGCAAGTTTCACCTGCTCAGAGTGTCAAAGAGCGATAGCGTCCAAGATCGGCCTAGTGAGTCATTTACGAGCACATGAAAGACGGAGGCAGCAATAGTAAACTGAGGGATCCTCGGCCACGAGGTTGACCCCGACGACGACGACGACACGTTAATTTCTCTGGGACCTCGGAAGATAACATGTAGCGTAATAATGAATGGCCTACACGCTAATAATAATAACAATAATAATAAATTGTTATTAAAAAATAAAGAAAAAACGAACAACATTTTACTCTATTGAAATACTTTTGATATAAGTAAATCGTGTTAGTGGGCATACACCATATAGGCCTACTGTCACTCTTATCAGAACTTTCAAACGCGAATGCAACCTCAGTACGTTCTAAAAACTTTAGTATTTAATGTTTTTTTTTATTTATAATGGCCTTAGTAATTCAAAAACTACATTAGAGGGTCCATTTAGTAATTTTGGGTAACTTCAGGATAAAAGAAAAATTTGGTGAAATTTTAAAATCTCATATTTCTGTTACTATTTGCTTGAGAAAAATATTTTATAAAGCAACTGTAGAGAATTTTATGGCTCTTAAAATTGTACTTAACTATATTTGCGCTAAGATCAACCATTAAAAAGTTATAACGTGAAAACCCATATTTCTCGAAATTATTTTTTTTTTTTGCTACTAAAACTTTTCTCAAAATATTTCGAGGTGGAAAACGTGGATTTTTCATACTAATAACAATATAAACAAAATAAAAAAATAAAATATTTTACTTCAGTTTTTGCAAGGCAAAATGACTTGTATACTGCACTACTAGCGTTAGGAAGGAAAGAGTGTAGCTGGTGGTGTAGGGGAAATGTTGAAGAAAGAGTGCTGAGGAAACCTTCTGCTTGCTTATATATTTCATTTAGGATGTCTACGTGTATTGCAGAAATTAAATTTGCAAATGATTGCAAAATAATCAATTTGAGTTGACCAGAAATGGACGCCCTCAAATGAGGACAGTAGGAGTAATAGTTTAATTAAGCAATTTCAAGCCCAAATTAACATCAACTTAATCACGGCATATAGCTGCGGATCGCGGCTTTAGATGGAGATTGGAGCCGACGCAAGTCATGCATACACCGTGGCCAAGAGTGTATACTACGGTGACCCCAGAAATAAGGGATATTTTATCGGATACGCATACCATCTCTAGTTTTTCTGTATCACCTTAAAAACTCAAATAATAAATATTATTACGATTGGATAAGGATTACCCGTGCTGACTTGATGCCAAACATTATCTAATGATCTATAATGTAATATAAAACTACTAATGACCTTCTACGCAACATTACAAAAATGTGCTTCTGTTCGTCTTGAATCGTAATTAAACCTGGAAGAAAGTCTTGCATCAATTTGACCTATCTTTCAGCTGAATAATTCACTAATATTTTGGTTGAAACCTTCTATCATCTTCAAATGAAGCTTCATTTGACCAGAAAGTGGGACTATCACAGAGAAAAATTTTTACTTTGGTTTCTTGGTTCACATTATCGTCAAATTTTGAAAAGAGATACTTCATCAGTCAAATACCATAAATGCTGGCTTAAGTTAGTGAAGCTGCCTTCAAGATACTTTTATCAACCTTTTCGTCAGCCTGCATTGACTTCGAAAAGATTATAGCTTGGTAAGGTGTCTTTACTGCCAAAATACATTGTATTCATGGCTTGACGTGGTTGTCAGGATGAACAGGTAGACATCTAATAGTGCTGCATGATCCTCGCTTGTAATTTTCAACAGGGCGCTAAACATTAACATTTTCAAAGAATAAATCGCTCTCGCCATCGTCTCTCCATCCCGAGCAGGATGCGTGGCAACTGGATGTCGATTTTGAAATTTTTTCTCTGTCTCCGCCTAAAAGTGTCTACCAATTTTCGATAGCCATCTCTATTTCCTTTCTCAGCTCAACTAGGTAAAACGCACGCATATTAAAAATATTGGAAATTGTTAGCACGATATTAGCGTTGCTCTTTGCTCTACTGTGTTTTATCAGCATCGACACTTTTGCAGTTATCTCGGAAGTTTTTGAGGAGTGGACTATCTGAGCTTGTAGTCCCTTGACTGAATTTAATTTCGAGCACAACTTTTAACATCAGTTCATACACATGATGGCGATAAACAAAAATTAACATTTCTCTATTACGTTTTAGTCCAAGGAGCACGCAGGCACCTTTGATACGACCTGTATTTGAAGCTATAACATAGCAATAAAGAATTTGAATTACATCTTCAAGATTCCTGTCTACAATCACATTCCAATCAGCTTGCGAGTCTTCGCTTCCTGAAGAGTTTTCCAACCTTGGTACAGCAGTAAGTTGTTCTTTATTTCCATATAACATAACGATCGAAAGGAGTGGCTACTTTTTTGATTTCCGAGCATCTAAAACAGACAACAGTTTTCTATCACAGTGAACAATCAACGTCTGTTACATCATTTTGAAAACCAACTTTTATGGCTTCGGCACGCTCTTTCTGTTTATTTATATGAATTCTTTGAATTGAGTACTTGCTCATTGAAAATTCGTCAGTATTATGTCCAAGTGCCTCAATAGCTAGAAGAATATACTCTCATACGCAGCGGTCATCTATTATGCGCTGCTGCTATATTTTGAGTAATTAAGCCATTTCACTTGGATGTTCTCCTGGTCGTGTGTTCTCGATCAGCGCTGAAAAATCTACTTGCAAATCCAAATTTTCATTAGAATGAATCTTTTTTAACGGCGCAGAAGATGATATCAATGGAGTAGGCGCAGAGAAATATTTAGCCGCCACTTTTCTTCCTCAATAGCTCCAAGGCATGCCCTTTCTTCTTTATCTGCGAGTTTTGAACCCATTATTTGATTGTTAACGTCCCCTATTAAAATTTACTCTTTTTATATCTGTGTAATCCCACCTACATGTTGATTATTTCAAAACTATGCGTTTGCTAACAAAATAGCAAGTAATTACTAGCATGTCGACACGCCAGCTTACGTTAGGCTGAGTCTGCAAATACAGAAAAATACGTCTAAACCGGAATCGATCGAAACAAAAATATATTCTGGTTTAAGGAGGTTTCCGATTTATGCAGGGTTGTCCATTTTATGGTACTTGTTATATTGATATTTCCGTACTGAAATTAGGAAATTACATGACTTTATAATTATAAAAATAAATTAACATATATTTATGGAAGAAATCACAAATAAACATGTTTCTGACAATCAAAAGGAAAAACTTCACAAATTATGCACTAAAATATTTTTTTTCCAACATTCATCTACAGTTGTTTGCTTTTTGCTTTTTGGTATTCCCCCCACTTACTAACACCTTTTCAATGATGTTTTCTGAAGTTGAAAATGTTTAATATTTAGGATTTTGTTTTCTTCAACCATTGTTAAACAGGTTGTGAAACTCATTAAACACACCACCTCACTGCTTAGTGGCTGCACCCGAACTGGTCACTTCATCTTTCACCGCACAATGCATCACAACTCAGATACAATGTCTTTCTGATACCCTCACATGGCCTTGACCAATTCGGCTCCTGCCTAGGAGTTACGATTGTCAACGCGGGGCCGGTATATGCATGAATGCAAGCCATGTCCGTGCACGTTCCCCCGCTCAGAGAGCCGGGAGAGACCGAGAGGATCCCCCAGGGCCTACGTCCTGAAAGACAAGCCACCCCAAGGTCGAATTCTACGCTGACAACAGCAGCTTCTCGCTTTCACTGTGCGGCTGACATGACTGAAACACATATCTCTGGGACAGAGAAATTAAAACAGACTTGCAGATGAATTCATTTCACGAAGAGTATCTCGCGTCTCTCTGCCAATTGCATTAACTCGCCGAAATTACGATTTATGATGTTTTTTCCTGAAGGTCATGAAAACTCGTTCCGTTTCCGCCTTGGACAAATTCGGTTTTATGCTGTGTAATATGCCGTTAACTCCACGATGATGCCCGAGAAAATTTCCAGTTAAGGCAGGTTTCCGTCTTCTATAGATTCCGGTTTAGACAAATTTTACTGTACTAACAAGTTTCGATACAAGTCGGCACGGATTGTCGTGGTCCTACATGCATGAAATTCCATCTACAATTGTTTTGACATCAAACAACAAAATTAAGAGGGTATGCGTTAGAAAACAAGACGTTGATTTGTTTGCGACAGCCTAGTGTACACTGTACACATGTTGATTTTTAGATCTCTGCTAAATCGACATCGAGCAATCAGGAATGAAAAAATGCACATATTTTTCGTTCGATGCCTATGTCTATTGAAGAAATAAAATTCCCAAATTATTGCTAAAGAAACGAATTTGAATTGAGTAGAACTGGGCATCTTCAAATGAGGACGCTGGGAGTTAATGGGTTAATAATAGTTTTCACCCATCTCTATCTCAGATCATAGTATGCGTAAATACATTGTGCACACGCTGTAAAGGAAGTATGAGAGCACATGAGGGCTTTTTCATGGCCTCCCGGCAGCAGATTTGGTGTTGCAATATTTTCCACCCTGCAGGGTCAAAGTGATCGAACAGAATGGCCTTAAAGCGGGTTTCCTCGCTGTAGTAGTATAATATTAAGGTCGGCGTTGTCGTCGAAACACAAAATTTCTCAAAAATATTGTTATGGAGTAAAGGGTAATATGCATTCATGTATGAACTAAACTTTTCGGCTCCGTTATTACGGGCAAGAGAAATCTGCAGGATTCCTTTTAAAAATGTAAGTTGGGTCGCTATCTCTTAAATTAAAAAAAAATGTAAAAAAAACGAGTTCAATTTCTCGCCGCTACGTAGCATCACCAAAAGAAGCCAAAATTACTTTACTAATAACGTCTGAACAAGTAGTCCGATTTTCGATCAGTAAAAAAAAAAAATGATTTGTATTTAATATAAAATTTTCGCTACGAAGCCTCTTAGAAAAAAACTTAAAAATGAGTTTTGGAAATTTTTTTGAACAGTTCTGGAAAGAATTTAAAAAAATGTTTTTTTAACCGCGTTGGCGAAGTGCTTTCTGAATGTAATGCCGTATCAATCGTGCGAATCAGTTGAATAGGCGCGTAAAGTGAAATTTGACAAAGTACAATGCTTCCCTTCCCCATGCTGCGCCACCGCCACCGCCACCACCACCACCACCACCACCACCACCACCACCACGCATGGGAGAGCCAGCTCCGAGGGTCACAGGTGTGTGAAGTTGGCGGGCTGAATTTTGAAATTCCTAAATACTATGAGAGTTCTGAGTAGCGAACAAAGTGTGGACTTGTCCGTCATTCGAGTTCGCGCACGGGTTTTGGCACAAGTTAGTCTTGTACAGGCAAATTTTAAGATCATTCAAACAAAATTGGAGGGTGAGCATTCAAAAATTTTAAAGTCGGAAAATAAGGGGCACACTAATTCATACTACGTATATAACATGGAATTGCAATTTTTGTGAAGACTGTTTTTATTAAACGTGTTTATTGCAGTGTTGTTCGAGCGTATTTTATTTGCCCTTGAGCAGTCTGCGTACTCCTTCGCGGGAAATCACTTTATGTGGTTGTGTTCAAAAGCATTTTTGCTGCTGCATGACACTTGTGTTCAGTGGCGGATTTTCAGAGGAGGCAAAGGAGGCCAGGCCTCACCACAAGATTGATAAATATCACTAAAATATTGTTTAACTGAAATATTGCTAGAATTAACGTTGTCTAAAATTGACATACATGTTTACGGCTGGTGAAAATTTTAAAGAAGCCGTTTCTCTTGCTGCAAACATAGCGTTACAATTCACGATGGAGTCAAGCAGTTCTGTTCCTTACACTTGCGTAGCACCACCAAGTACTAGTACTGCTTGTACCTGCAGGATACTGGTGGCCCAACCCGTCGCGCGCCTCCCCTGTTGCCATGACAACGTCTCTCACCAATAAGAAAAGAGTAGTTTTATTTTGTCCAGCTTTGGAGATGGTTTGATAGGAATGTACTTGGCGCATCTTGCCTCCTGTGAAAGTGTGATGCGGTCATAGACAGTGTGGACATAGTGGGTGCTCTGTGGTTGCGATGGATCCATTGTGTGGCAGCCTCAGTATTTTAGTGGACACAATAAAATCTTTATTGAAAGCGTGGTTTTAGCTAAGAAGTTATCCTAATAAGAGAAAAACTAATTATTATATTTGGGATCTCGCCAATAACAGTTTATCGGTAAACCAAGAGGCCATTAAGTTCCAATTTCACAATATGATTCCGTGTCTCAATTTGTTTGGGCCTCCCCAAGTGTTGAACCCACCATCCGCCACTGCTTGGATTGACTATTTCGTTTCTGAGAGGCACTTCCACCGACTCGCTTTGGGGTGAGGTGGCCTTGGCGTCGCCGTACCCCCCTGTCAGTCCAACTCCCGGGAGACGGCCTTTGGCGCCCCGCCCTGCTCTCCTGCTCTCCCGAGGGGCAATTGTTTATAAGAATCACAGGTTCACGCAACACCCTAAAAATTGAACAAAATAGAATATACACTTTGTTACACAACCTCATTAATAGTATGACTTTCTTCTGCTCCTCCTTTTTGTAATTTACATAACAGTATTACATTGTCGAATCAGTGTGACTACATTACTGTTCACGTTTTCGAAGCAACACCTCGCTCCGACCTCATTCCATAAGGATAATTGGGTACCACGTTACTTCGCTTGTTTTCATAGGGCGCTTTCATCGTCTCATGTGATCACTTACGCAGCGAACTCCGCTGGCACAGCACTCTCGGGCTACACGTCACCCAACTCGGAGACGAAGTCCCTCGCGCTGTCAGTGAAAGAGTGTTCCCGATTCGTGACTCCAAAACGTCAGTTTTGCATCTGATGTAGATGGTGAGGGCCGTCTTAAAATCAGTGTAAAATGTGTTTTACCTCTCGGGTTAGAATAGTGCTTTAGTGTCCGTACAACCTGGTGTTCATTTATTTTTCTAAAATGAACCAAGTTATTAATATTATTGTAAAATGGTTCAGCTACGATGACACGAAGCTTGATCCGGATCAAGAAGAAGCAGCTTGGGCCGGATCAACCTGTTCTGAAAATTAAAACAACTGTGAATTCAGGAAAACGAGAGTCGTCTGCGATTCAATGCTAATATTTATGCGATATACCAGTGGCTCTGTGGGTGTAAGAAAAGAAACATTATTTTGTTTTCTTTGCATCTTAATTAGCAAGGAGAAAATGTGTGGGCGAAGACTGGTTGCAGTGAGTGAACGATTTGAGTGAGAAACTTGAAAATCATCATGAAACATCTCCATAAAACAGTAGTATTGATTTGGCTTTTTGGGACGCTTGAATATTGTGACTTAGCTTGGCGAGTTATCGTCTCTTTGTAAAACGACACGATGAGTTGCGTAAGAACAGACATGTTCTGAACCCTCTTACTGTGTCATGTTTTGTGGAGCATTTGACCTAGCGTTGCGAGGACACGACGAAAGTGAACAATGGGAAATCCCTGGAATATTTCGAGGGTTTCTGGATTTTGTTAGTTCCATTGACGGTGCTTTCAAAAATAATTTAGAAGGTGGAACCATTTTCAAGGTGACCCATACACAGAACAAAATGAATTGTTCCAGTGTATGCTGTAGAGTGACACATTATCTGATGAAAGTGCCAAATTTGTGTCTATAGTCGCCGATGAATTAACGGATGTTTCCACATGTAAACTACTTGCAATAATATATCGGTATGTACTGAGCGGTAAAACTTGTAAACAGATTTGAACTTTCAATAAGTATTTCCAGTGGAGTCGCTGATATTTTTTCTGCTTTGGATTCGGAGTAGTAGATGCACTTAGAAGACAATCGAAAAAAAGTAATATCTCAATGCTACAATGTTTCTTCAGTAATGGGGGGTCAAGAGCGGAGAACAAAAGTTAATTAAAGAAAAGTATCCCAGTACACGTTACGTACACTGTTGCGCGCATCTGTTCCATTTGGTCAAAGGAAAAGTTGCATCGCGAAATCGGGGGGGGGGGGGTGCATTTTCTTATCCTATCTTTCAGCTTTTACGGCCTTTTCGCAAGATCCAGTAAACGAAATGAGACAAATAATTTCATTACAATCAACACATTTTGTTGTATCCTTGATTGTTATTGGATTGCTAAAGGTATAGAAAAACACTGCACCATCCGATTCGTTTCATGGTTTTATTTGGACTAAAATTAAACTGTACAAGTTGCGCCAGGTAGGAAAAGAAACTAGCATCACCGTTATAATAAAGTCTAGAGTCAAGGCTCATCTCCGAGATGGCGCCACTGTGCACCAATGAATATCAAGAGATGATGCCAATGCGTGTCCACATGTTTTTTTGTCATGACACATTTAGAACAATTAAACCATTAATAAAAACCATTAACAGACGATTGTCCGTAATCACACAGACAAGGTGGATTTACAACATCAGACTTGTCAAAGTGATTTCAGAAAATTTGGATGATTCGATTTAATGTTTTGAGGGAATTATGAATTTATCAGATAACGACAGTGTCATTATTAGGCAAAGCAAAGCATTGTTTCAATATTTTAAAGATCAGAACTTGCTAGTTTAGCTGACGATTTTTAAATCCCATGCTGATACTTTATTTAAGCTATGCAGAAACGAACGGTAGACCCTATCAGCGTAAGGGACAATTTAGACGAGTTCTCAAGAAATGTGCAGTGTGTTCGTAACTGTGTTGAGCAGATCAGTGCCACTTCTTTTGATCAAATTTATGAAAGTACTAAAAGGAGAAAAGTTGACAATGCTGCAACAAATGCGAAAGAAGTATGTGACTCCATTTACGTTCGTGTAATTGATCGTTTTTATTCGCAAATCAAGTTCACGCTGCTGAGCTGTACAGTGAGAATTTTGCTAAATATTCGAACAATTTCCTGAAGAATAATTCAGACTAGTTATTGATGCCTATCCAATATTACAAGCACGCGCACTAAAAAACGAGTTGCAAGTTATGTACAAAAGAAGCGAATTTAGAAATGCAACTGGAGCGGTTCAAGTAATACTGCAAAATGAAATGTCGGAAGATTTTTTCCAGAAGTCTGCAAACTTTTTTGATTTCTTCTCAATATTCCAAAGACTTATTCAGAAGCTGAACGATCATTTTGAACAATGAAGCGGATAAAAAATTTCTCTTAGAAATGCAATGCCAATTGACCGATTGTGCACCTTCTCAGTGCTGTCAATAGAGAAGCAACTTATCTGTGAAACCAGTAACTTCAATGAATTAGTGATTCGTGCATCTGAGATATCGGCAACTGGATTTTCAATTCAAGTAAACAAGGTAAGATTACAATTTCCTTATTTCTGGGTTAAATGTTAAAGGTAATAATAAATGTCTCATTCCGATTGTTGCATAATTAAACTTTTGTAACAAGGAAACTGAACGTTCTGAAGCGTCAAGGTCAAAATTAATATAAAGCAATAAACGAGAAATTAAAGCATTATTTCTAAGAATGGTTATTAATATAATAAATATGAATTTTCTTCACAAACTCTCTGGTAGGTCACAACAGTCAATAACATAGTAGACAGCGTGCTCCTTCACCGCACAAAAGCAGTCGGCGAACATCCACAAATTTGGAAGATGATTGAATGCAATATTTTTTAACCCCTTATTTCTTCGAGCAGCCATAAAATTGTATTCTACCTATGACAATAATTTTCTACTCATGGATTCTATATCACAATATCTCCTAGTTATGTGAAATAAGTGATGAACAAGCATTCAACTCGGAAATTGATGACGATTTGATGGCGACGATATACTACCATATATTTCCTGAAATGTAACACCATGTTTATCTGATCTCTGTATGCTACATAATATTTTTATTGTTACAATTTTGCCTTTCTCATACTGCCTACATATTATTATTTCTCTAATTTCTTACGTATTGCGTCGTATCTGTCATGCAGGGGCAATATATGGAGTAGATTGCCTGACCTTTGTTCCTGCTGCGTCTGCAAAGAGCCGTTTCTGGCACCTTGTCGGTCAACCTGCTGAAAGAGTTCCCACCACCGCTATTCAGCAACTGTGCAACGTTATTTCCTTGCAATCTTTCATATGAACAGATAAACTCTGAGGTCTATATTTCCCCCTTTTTTTATTGTAGGTGGAGTCGTCATTACCGAGGGGCAATCAACATCTACGATCAAATTCAGAAGCAGTTCTTCCACGTGAGAGCATGTCCAAAGCGAGTGGAGTGTATTGTAGGAGAGGTTTGAAACGGAAGCACCCGTGATCGCAGTATTCTTTATAGAATTCGAAGCTCTGCACTGGCTCTGCGCGGCCCCGTGGGAGGCGTGGCTGGCGCCGCTTCCCGCTTCCCGCTTCCCGCTTCCCGCTACCCGCCTCCCGCCTCCCGCCACCCTTTCCGCCATTAGTCGCATCGTCACTTCGACGAAGGTACCCCGAATAGATGGCAGCACGCAGCAGAGCGCCCTACCACTACTAGTTCCAGCATGTTCCTAAGGATGTCTCTGATTAACGTCTGCAGTGGGTACCAACATAAAATACTTAGTGGCGATATTAAATTAGGTGAAAATAGTATTTTAGTTTCCTTGTAAGTTTGAACAGCCGATATTTTTCATCATATTCATAATTATGTGTACAGAATTATGTGACTATCTATTTCAAAATACTTCAATCTGATCTCACTTTACTTTCTGTAAGTTAGCAGTACCGGAGTTTTGGCGGTAATTGCTATCTCTTTCTAGTCCTTTGTGCGTACTGTGTCCTTCCTGTTGCACTTCGTCAGTTTTCGATGGAATGCGTGTGCTTGTGTGTGATTTGCTATTGTCGAACATAAGTCTTAAGTTTATAATGGAAGTGGATTAAAAAATAATAGATGTGAGTAAAGCCAAAACTTTTTGTGACTTTTTGTTTACTCGTGATGTTTATAATTACGAGTGATTATATGTTTGCAAAGAAAGTCTTAACCAAGTTTACTACGGGCAAGGAATGGCGATGCCGATTTCATTGACAAGTAGGTGAATTGTCATATTATTTATTTATAATGTTGCGTAATAATTGATAGTGTGGGAATGACCCGTTTCGAAATTTTCAAGGTCCCCTGCGCCCTCCCTGGGCGCACACCTGTTCATCAGGGTAACTTGCCCCCATCCCATTGCCATTGTATTGTGAACCTCCAACTATAACTTTTTTATTCTGAAGACTCGAGCTAATACAATCTCCCTGTAAAGGCGGAATTGCATTAGTCCGCCACTATTTCTGACTAAGAAGGTTTTGATCTTACCCACTTTACAGTTAAAATTTTCCGCTTCGGTCGCTGTGAAAACAATCGTAATCGAAATCCAGTTCTTTAAGTTCAACACAGGTTAATACTGGAAAGCAATCGAAATGTTAATTCTAATATATCCTTACTCATTGGTAATCACATAAGGCAATAACCTCAGGAGTGCGCAGCTTGGAGCAAGAGGGGGCAACTACAATTATGGACCCCTCTAGGCCATACCTCTCCATTGAACTGTATATATATATATATATATATATATATATATATATATATATATATATATATATATATATATATATATATATATATCATTTTGCAAGGATATAAAAAAATACTACAAAAGGAATTAAAATATAACGTCAATGATAAAATATTAATAAATGGATTTTATGTAGAACTATTTACGGAGTTGACTGATGAGTGGGCCTCAACCTCATATGTTATTAATTACTTATATTGCCAGCTTAAATTACAGCAAAAATAGCACATACTCTCTCGCATTAATTGTAAATTTGAAACTTTCAAAAATTCCGAGTTCAACGAAAATGAGACGTGTGACATTCTTTTAAGCATTTTTTGTTCTATCAGTGAAAAAAATTAAAGAAAACATGTTGAGCAGTTTTAAAAATGTTTTTTTCTTATAAATTGCAAACATTTGAAGCACAAATTGCGCACTTCCAGTTTTTGAGAAAATTGTACATGACCTTTTTTTAAAGATCCGATTTATTATTATTATTATTATTATTATTATTATTATTATTATTTTAAGGAGGAGGAAAATCCTTTATGGATACCAGTGAAGCTAGTGGTGTCGGACTCCCAACTAGGTTCCCGGCTAAAAACCGAACCTCCGTGTCTTAAACCGTATTCTCTCCCACGCGGAAACCGTTGTTAGACAACTTCACGCAGGAGATTGGCTGGTAGTTGATGCTCTTCTTCCTCTGTCTTAATTCTTTCTTCTTCATAATACTAACTATGAAGTTCTCTATGGTTTTCCATTTCTCCTGCGAGCTAAGCATCATGTCGACCATGTTGTCTGGATTTATAACTGGTTGGAGGTAGGCATTACAAACCTCTCGTTCCGCGTCGCATGCCTTGTACTAGAATAGTGTGTGTTCCGCATCATCTATGTCTGCGTGACAGAGACTACATGTGGGCCTCTCTACCATCCTGAAATCGTTAAGTTATTTATTAAATGCACCATGTCCCGTAAGAGCCTGGGACAGGTAATAACCCACCTCCCCAGAACTTCGGCTAACCCATCTCTCGATGTTTGTAATCAACCGATGAGTCCATCTGCCTTTGACATCCCCATCCCATCTTCCTTGCCATTCTTCAAGGAGCAACTTCCTTGCTTCTGCTTTCATTTGCTTGGGAGGGAGATGACTGCTTGTGCTTCCTTCAAGGCGAGGTACGTCCTCTATCCGTCTTTCCATATTAAGTCGATAGGTGGTGAACTAGCCAATACCAGCACTGTGCAAGGAGACACTGTGCGGTAGGCACACGCCACCGCGGAGAAGCAAGATATTCAGGTTTTTGACTGGCCACCATGCGCACCAGATCTGAATCCTATTGAAAATGTTTGGGCAGAGACAAGGTGCACCATGACCGAAAACTGGCCTGATCCGGGACTTAACAATGACGACGCGCTCTTGCATCTAATCAAAGAAGCCTGGGAGGAGGCCGTCACAGCCAAAACTATGCGGCGGGACTTGTGGATTCTCTCCCACGTAGGATGAGAATGGTAGTCGAAACGGAGAGTTTTTGGATTCCTCGTTAATGTATTTTCTAGAGTAAGATATTTATGAATAAACATTTAATGTTAAAAATATATAGTAAAATTAACTCAATATATAATTTGGAGAATTAAAAACAAATATTTATAGAAAGATAAAGAGCTCTTTTCAGAGGTATTTTGTTTCAAAATAAAAATAATTTATTTAAGCTATAGATATAGTACTGTAATACAGTTAATTTGACAAAAAAAAATCACGGATAATCAAGAAAAAAAATGCGGGGAAAGATTAGACTCGATCCTGCTGCTTAGAGTTCTGGAAGAAACGATTCTATCACTGAGCCAAATTAATTATCCGTTATTTCGATTACTTGCATAAATATTTTGTCAAATTTCGAACACCGTTTAAAATGTCTTCATCATATTTAGACAATTACAAATAATGTTGATACATGGCATGTCTTCTATCAAACGGAATTAAAGCACGAATTACTGAAATACAAATATATTGCTTGCATACAAGGAGTCCCACCAACTATGGAACACCCTCATATCTTCTAAACGGTTCCCGATACCGACATACAGTTTTCGCTCAACAATGCAGAATCATGGAGTAACTGATATGGTCTGGGGATATTGTTTGAAATATTTTTAGTTTTCCACAAATTTAATCATCTTTGATTTTTTAAATGGAACCATATATTTTTCTCACTAACAATAAATAGATGATAAAAAGAGGGATGCAATAATATGACATATGTTAATATTTACATAGTATTTAGTGCATAAAATCATACTTTCTGACCTGAGATTTTAAATTAAACGTGCATTTTTTTCTGTAGCTTCCGTCGCAACTGTCGCTTTTGGCGAACGTGACCTTCACGGCCTCTCCCCGTAAATGTGCCGGCATCGCGAAGGCAACCTTTCCCAAAGGAGACAGTTGAAAGGGTTGCTACAGAAAATCTTGTAGCTTTTATTTAAAATCACATGACTGAAAGTATTCAAAGCATTCAGAAGATAACTGGGGCTATCGCATGTTGCTTGACGATGTTATCTATGATACCTGCCACAAAATTGTATGCGGAAAACATTTTACAGATGGTTTCCTTTCGACGCACTGATAATAATGATGAGCGGATGCAGGCAATGCCAGAGCGTTATCTTCGAATGCATCAAATGTCAATGCTACTGCAATATATGCAAAATTGTTCTAACATTGTGAGAATCAGCGAATTGAGGAGTCTAGTTTCAAAACGCAAATTTCCACCTTTGGTGAAAAAAGAGATATTGGTTTCAATAGAGGTCCGTTGCAGTTATCCGTCATTCTATAAAATGATTCGTAACAAAATGTGGTTTTTTGTTCACTCCAAAGGGCTTCATAATAATTTGTTAATTTCAGAACGCGATCTCCCGCGATCTTCATTTCGTTGCAGAGTACGATCTCTCCCATTCAGCAAACAGGGATCCTTTTGTCACGATGTTTTGACGCTGTATTATATGAAACTGAAAAATTATCATTCTATAGAAATCTAACTAGTCTAAACATTGATCAGGCTGATACTGAAAATGATTAGTATTGTGAAAGTCAGCTGTTAGAGGTTGCTGATATTAATATTTGATGAAAAATGCCACAAGAAATATTGAAGTAATAAGGAAATAATTGTAAAAATACCTTTCTTGTAAAAATATTTAATGAAAACTAGTTTGTGTACAAAAAAAATCCGATTTCGCCAAAAATACAAAAAAAATTATATAAATTAAATTTCAAAACGAGACTTTTCCAATTTTTTACCTCAACTTTCTTCATAATGACTAGTTATTCCTGAATTATCCTATACTTTTGTTTATATTTCCACTCGCCAAGGACATTAATCCCAAACATTTAGCTGCAGAATGTTTTAAACAAATGTTATGACATTTTCTTGTTTTTCTCAAAACAGACTACAGTGGAAACGTTTCATGTTAAAACTAGACCCCTGAATTAAGTGTTATCAGCCAATATTTAATTTTTACAAATGTTGATTGGTCCTGCTCATACCGGCTGAAATCTTTTAGAAATCTCCAAAAAGGCATGGGCGGTTCAAACACCGCTGTGCCAGCTGAATTTTCAAATTTTTTACCCGAATTGTTATGAAAAATGCTCGAGTGGTGCATATATTATTATTATCTCCACACTACATAATGCATATTTTTAATTTCAAGTACAAGTTTTCTAATATCTTCAGAATTGGAATATTTGCCTCCTTCGCGAAATCGAATTTTGACCACTTGATGCTTAAAATTGTCAAGACAAATGTAGGATGTTGTAATGTAGTGGATTATAAGGCACTGTAGAATGGATAAAATACCTGCGAGGACTGGGAATCGAACCCGCCGCTTATCGAGTTTTAGAATTACGCTTTGACACTGAGCCATTCCTTCGCTCTTTCGATACTCTTCATATAACAACACATTTGTTGTTAACGAAACTTGAAAGGAACATTACGTTTATAGAAGTAATGTCAATTCAGTTTCATGGACAGGAATTACGGAAGTCTTTTTCCTCTGTACTACTAATACTATTTAGCTCCCAATGGATGTTAAAGTATTTTATACGCTCTCCAATAAAATAAATTAAATATTCATAGATGGATGTGCAGGACGTATTTCGAAAATAAACGTTAGATAGCGCTGTCTGTAAGCAGGGATGTCCAGCGCCATCAACCTCTCGGGCCAAGGCCTTTTCGATGCGAAACTTTGTTTCCAAGAGTGCACATTGGCGACAAAATATTTTCGTGATTGCTTCCTTGTGATAAAGCGATATTTTCTTCAATAAACAGTAACTTTGATAAGCTACTGTTGAGGTAATACTAATTTCAGCCAAACACAATGAAGTAACATTTATTTCCCACATTTCAGAACGAAACATCAAAAATCTTCTGATATCTGGAGCAGGCTCGTACCTCACATTTAGTAAGATCTAATATGTTTCAGTGTGATCAGCCAATACTAAGTAAGAGCTCATCTCAGTTCACAAAAAAATCTCTCGGGCTAACAATCGTAGTGAAAACGACAAGGTAACCTGATCGGAATTCCAGCTGAGCTGGCGGCAGTTTATAATTCGGGCCAGAATAGTTTTCTTAATGATGAAGAAATACTTACTATACTGCATTGAAAACGATTATTTTAAAAACTGGGAACCAAATGGGTGAACAACCAGTTTAGTGTAATTACTAATTCATATATTTCGCACTCTATTGTTCATTTCACTCACACGACTCGTTTAAATATATTTACATTTTTATAATATATAAGATAATCACCAAAGATCGAATTTTCATGCACTAAAACTTCCCAAAACGTGCAGTAAAACATACAAACGTGCAAAATTGTGCATTAAAAAGATCAGGACTTAGAAAACGGTGTAATGTGACCTAAAAACTAAAGTTAATCCACTTATCAACTTATTTTCATTATTGTAATGAGATATTTAGAGTGAATAAAATCTTCTATCAACTAATAGCATATGTTTATACAGGAAACACTTCGTTTGACATTTAATTTATACTACATGTCTTTGTGCCGAGCCTCACTCTGACGTACGTGAATGCTGTTTAAGCGGTCAAAAATTGCGTTCATTCCCTATTGAACCTCCTAGAACAACGTCTGTTCCGAGAAATTCGATGAATTTGAAACGCAGTGCAGCTTGACGCTAAGCTTCGCACCCGGACGTAAGGTCAAATGTGACTCGCGCAGCCTGTCTCGTGTTTGTATGTTCAGCGAAGACGGAAAAAACGGATATGTGATCCGATTGGGATAATAGGCCCCGAACATGGCGTTTGCTAAGAGGCCGTAACCGAGGGCCGTAGAGCTATCCCTGTTGCAATTACTCAGAAATTTTAATTAGACAATAGGCATCATGAAAGGTATATAGTTCATAGGGTAAAAATGCTGAATTGATACATATTAAACGGCATTCGGGTTTCACAGACCACCCGAATGCACTCCTGGGTTGTCATATATTAAAAAAAAGAAATTAAAACTAGTTGTTAATATACAATTATATTTTATACGATAAACCAATGAATCTTGCGAATTCGCCCAGTAAAATTCCAAAATGTGCAATTTTTTCAGGAAGCAATATCTAAAACGTGCAAATCGTGCAGTAACCCCCCAAACATGCAATTTCGTGCAAAATAAAACACATACACAAAATAACTTCCTTTTCATGATACAAATTTCTTTCAAGGTTTCATCGAATTTAAAGTTATCAAAGAAAAGATGCAGAAACTCGGGAATCCGGCCTTTATAATCACAAATCATTTAATTCATTCTTATGCAAATTTCATGAATAAATATTTACATCATGTCACTATGGTTTCTGGGACCCGATTCTGCGGACAAAATGCAATTTTTCACCTTTAATAAATAAACTTTCTAGACACCATAATGTTAAGAAAACACTTCCAAGTTATCTGTTTTCACCCACTTTGTTGATTATTGGGTCCACTTTCGCCAGGCATGCTTGTGAAATTGATACTTCCCCGTACGGTCACCGTACCGAAGTGCGAGCTGTCAAGCCAAGGTGAAGTTTTAAAGTGTACTGTCTTTGCACACTTATTATGTTTTCTTTGAAAATGGTATTTTTGTTATCCTTCATGAATGCTTTTTTTACATAGCAATTAGTTTTAATGCACTATACAATTCAGAGTTCCTAAAAATTGCTACGTTATCAATTGCTGTGAATTTTAGTTCAATTGACAATAACTTCAAAATATGAATTGACTTTTAAAAACTCGACGGGTTGTACGTCCTTGGAGCCCAGCTTATTCTATTAGTAGGTTATTATTAATCATGTTCTAACAAGTTCCAGATACAACAAAGAGCAACTCTTGACAAAAAATTGTTTTTTCTTTAGATGTGCATTGTTTCAGAAATGACGTATTCTATTTGTAGAGTACAGGTAGTAATAGGGATGCACAGATTATGGTAATTTAGATTATATAATTTAGAATATTAAAAATAAAGTAAATCCTTTGCATTAATAGACAATTTGGTACACAATTTGCCATTTACCCCAAATTTTTGAAAAAAGTTAAACGTCGGGAATATTTTTTACAAGAAAATTGTGTACGTTCAAGGCTAGCTTCATCATCAAGATAAAACCAATGTCATCATTTTCATCACTATTAAAAAGTCAAAGATAATTGTTGTTAAAATAAAGACAAACGATGCTCAATCGGAATGGCGTTTATTTAACGAACTTTTGAATACACAGCTTGAGTAAGAGAGGAGCGTAACACGTTCGTCACCGCGTGTCGGCGTCCAGCGTGTGTGTATCGAGCGGCCTGAACTTTTTGGCGCACTCGCAAGGTGACGCCCTTTGACTATCATACAACATTTCCCACTTTTGAGACTAAAGGTTGAGGCGTTGTGGTGGTTTTGACAGACCTGACAGAATTCGTTGACCTTCCACTGGCGGGTGTCCATCTTCTTGATCGGCTGTTCTTGTTGCTGGTGTATCGCCAGGAGGTCCGCCGCATGCTCGCTTCATGGGTGTTGTCGATCTCGGTGGCGAGCTTATCTTTTCGGTGTCTTCTGGCTTTATTGGTGTATCGGTTTCGTTGGACTCGGTTTGTGTCAGTTTGTATAATGTATGATCCAGGGTGCTCGGCTCTTTGTATCCCCGTCCCGAATCTCTTAACATCTTCGATGAAGGCTTTGGTCCCAGGAATAAGTTCTGATAGTTGTTTAGGGCTAAATATCCCGACACTAGTACAATTTGTAGCCACCACGTGGCAGCACCAGAATAAGTAAAATTTACTTTACTGATAACGTCTGAACCAATGGTCCGATTTTCGATCTGTAAACGGCATTTGACGCCTTTTTAAAATAGAATTTACGCTACGATGCCCTTTATCCAAAAATTAGCAAAAATTCGAATTTGAAATTAGTTCTCGAACTTCCGAAAAAAAATGAAAAAATGTGGGCTTATAGCGCGATGGCGACATGCTTCCTGAATCCAACGCCGTGACAATCATGCAAATCGGACGAATAGGAGCGTCGTAAAGTGAAATTTAGGAAAACGTATCGCCCTCCCCTTCCCCTTCTGCGCCGTTGCGTCACCCATCCGATTATTGAGGGCCCTCCGTCGGCGCGACGGCACGGCCAGGCCAGGCCAGGCGGCGTGAGGCCAGCCCCGGCGGAGCAGGCGGGACTTGCGGGATACGCGAGCCAGACAGTCGGTTTATGCTTTCGTCACTGTGCATCTCAATCTATTTTTCCACAGATACCAAACTAGAGATGCTATACTGCCATTACAGTCCGAGGTAAACGTAAGCGTCTGTAATAGTAGTACATAACTATCTTTTTCACATATTTCCGTCTGCCTTTGAATACCATCTTAAAATTGTTTGAGACATTACTCAAAATATCGATTTCGATTTGGAACTAGTTTTGAAACAATTGAACTAATTCTGTAAATATCACCACTTGTCCATCTCCTCACATCTCCTCACATCTCCTCACATCCATTAGATATATTTTACTTCTAAGGTATTCCGTTTTCATTCCACCTTACTCTAAGATCTTCCGTTGTCACATACCGGAAAGAATGAGCGGAGTATACGCACGAGCTCTTTTATCCTACAACTCGAGTTTTGATCTCAAAACAGCGTTTATCTGCTTTACAGAGATCATCTGGTGAAGCTCTTTTCCCAAGTAACATAGCCGAAGCTATTTTTAAAAATGTTTTCGTACTTTCGGACAAATTTAAAAAGGTGGTAAAATAGCGCGCTGGCGAGCTGCATCCTGACTACAACTCCGTAACAAGCATCGAAATAAGTTTGAATCATGACTTATCCCATCTTACTTGGTAAGTTACAAGGTGGTTCAAATATGACCGGGACTGATTTTTTTTCAAATACCCCGACATACGCATTAACTGCGCCGCCTGGAGAGAATCTAGCCACAACCCCCCACCTCCCTCCTTTGCAGGTTAGAACCTGTTCAGTCGCGTCTGGGTCTTGCTAGAACGATGAGTGAACAAAAGGTGCCGCGGTGCGTGGAACAACGCATTATCATCAAATTTCTCGTTGGAGAAAACGTTCAACCGTCGGAAATTTTGCAGTGACTCAAAAAACAGTACAGGGAAGAGTGCCTCTCACGGACCTGTGTGTTTGAATGGTGTAAGTGTTTCAGAGAGGGACGAGAGCGCGTTGAGAATGAACCACATAATCGTCGGCCGCGAACATCCATAACCCCAACAAACATTGATCGTGTTAATGCGGTTATTTGTGAGAACAGGCGCATCACTATCAAAGAAGTTGCATCAGTAATTGGCATCAGTGTGGGTAGTGTAGAAGACATGATAAAAAAACACCTAAAATATAGAAAAGTGAATGCTAGGTGGGTTCCACGCACTTTGACGGACGAGAACAAATTGATGCGCATGCAAGCTGCCAGTGTTTTTCTAATGCGGTTTGAAAATGAAGGAGATGCATTTTTGAAGTCCATTGTAACCACTGATGAAACGTGGGTTCACTATTTTATTCCTGAGTCCCAGCAGGCATCACGTGAATGGCGACACGCCTCTTCTCCAAAACCCAAGAGAGCGCGGAAGATCCGTTCGGCGGGAAAAGTGATGGCAACATTTTTTTGGGACTGGATGGGTGTTATCCATGTAGACTTTCTTACAGAAGCTAACACCATCAATGCAGCTTATTATTCAGCACTTTTGGAAACAGAAATCAAAGAAAAGATCCGATCCAAACGGAAGAGAGGTGGGAAACGGGTAGCATTCCTTCAAGACAATGCACGGCCTCATACTGCTAAAACAACCATGGCAACCATCAGCAAATTGAAGTGGGACCTTCTACCACATCCGCCGTACAGTCCAGATTTGGCCCCAAGTGATTTTTACCTTTCTGGACAGCTTAAATCACATTTGCAAGGCATGCGATTTGCGGATAATGACGCAGTCATCCACAGTGTTCGGGAGTGGATATGCCGACAACCAAAAGACTTTTATGAAAAGGGCATTAGGATGCTCCCAGGACGTTGGAAAAAATGTATAGAATCTGGAGGGGAGTACTTTGAAGAATGACATGTACAAATAAATTTTTGCTAATAAAGTATTTCGTAAAAAAAATCAGTCCCGGTCATATTTGAACCACCTTGTATATTGATATAAAATAAATATGTTATATTTGTATAATTTTGAAGGGAATAAATAATTCCCGGTGCGTCATTTCGTACAGACTACGTAAATGAATAAAGAGTAATGATGCAATTGGATAACTCCTAGATTTGGAGCATGTTTTCCCTTCCATTTTCTTTGTTTTAGAAAAAGTGGATTTCATATAAAAAGTTATATGTAGTATCGATCTGTAGTTATGTAAGTTATCTGCAGTATGTAAAACAAGTTTGACGTGACTCTATGAATCGGCTTCAATGATATAAATAATATGGAACATTCAAACGAGTTTAAAAACCAAGGATTTTTTTTCTGTATGATCGTAGAATATACTTTACGCTAACGCTTACGCGACGTAATGTAATATAAACAACTTTCCAGAGAAGATAGAAAATGAGGCTTCTTTCAATGTGAATTGTTTCTGAAAATCTTCAGAAAGTATATCGTTATATCAACAAAATTTTTAAATTTTTTTTTTCTTTTCTTTTTCTGAGAGATGGCATTTTTCGATTGACTCAATCACATGGTATTCATGCAATTGTGTTATTATTTGCAAATTTTCGGCTGTTGCCTGTCTTTGGTAATGGAATAAATATAGTGCGTTGCTAATCTGTTGGTCACTCTTTTCCAGCTCACACTACATAGTTCGATTGGAATATTATCTGCAGCCGGGCACTTCCCATTTTTCAGTTTTGTTTGTTTTGTCGCCCAATGCATCTCCGGTTCTTCTTCGTAATCATCTATATTTATTCACTACTGTACTTGTAAGTTCTTCTCATGTAACTTTTTCGTGTTTTCTCCCCCCCCCCGCCCAAAAAAACAACAAAAAAAACAACAACGCGTCGTCGTCGTGTTATGTTTAATGTAATTATTATTATTATTGGCTTGTAGGCCATTACTGACCACGCTACACGAATAACGTGTGTAATTTTTTCCAGAATCAGATTATTCTCCTATATCTCTCAGTACGACAAGGTTGTTACGCCTTGAATTGTGAATTATGAGATGATAGGATGAAGATGTTGAGGGGTGATAGGACAATTACTAATAGTATATGACCGGTGGTAAAAGTGATATGATTTTTCTCACGGGTACCTTAGTACCCGTTTGGCGCCTTTCCAGTGTTCAGTACTATAGCAGTTATTAAATTGACTCAAATTTCTTACTGCAAATGCGATATCGGGGCGGGTCATCGTGGACAGGTAGGTGAGTGCACCGACTAACTCGCGATAAGGGAGCTGTTGATCTTCTTCTTTGACACCTGATGTTTTTACCAATTTAGTTCCAGAGTCCATCGGGGTGGTAACGGGTTTACATTCCAACATGTTGAACCTCTGTAATAACTCCTGGATGTATCCACGCTGAGAAAGTGCGATCTCGTCCCGAGTTCTGATGAATTCCACTCCCAGGCAATATGACACGTCGCCAAGATCCTTGACCTCGAACTCCTTGGCCAATTGTCTCCCGAACTTTGTGATTTCATTCTCGTTTCTCGATGCGACCAGAATGTCATCCACATAGACTGCTATCAACATGACATCTTTCTCGGAACCGATTTTAAACAAGCAAGGCTCCGAAATCGTAGGAGAGGCACCGACTTTCTTCAACACCTCGCTCAATTTGATGTACCAACTTCTTCCTGCCTGTCGTAATCCGTACAGAGCCTTTTTAAGGAGACAAACTTGATTTCCCTTTCGAAAGGTACGTAACATGACTTTAGCTTGTTTGCCGATGCTGTTCGAACCCTCGGATCTAATCACGTTCTGTAGGATTTCCTCGTAAAACTTGGGTGGTTCCATCAAGATGTCTTCATCCATTTCGCCATTTAAATATGCCGTTGTTATGTCAAATTGTTTCACTTTCATATCGTTTCGAATGGCCAAGGACATCATCAAGCGGATAGAGCCGAACCTCCCAATGGGCACGAAGGTTTCTTGAAAATGAACCCCTGGTTGCTGGCTAAAACCTTGAGCAACTAATCTTGCTTTCCTTTTCTCTATCTCGCCGTCAGGTCCTACTTTATTGCGCAATACCATGCGGGAACCGATGATCTTCCCCTGTTTTGGGCGGTCAACAAGTGTCCATGTTCCGTTTCTGATAATTGATTTCATTTCCGTAGCTATGGCCTGGTGCCATTCACTTGCTTCAGGGCTCTTTAATGCATCTTCCAACGGAATTTCTGATATAAACGAACTTTCAGCAAAATCTACTTCTCCGGTTGTGCCAGGTTGATACAGTTTTCTGGGTCTTCCCCTCTGTCCGGTTCGTAGAATCGTTGGACGACCTCGTCCTCGTGATGTAGCGGGTGTATCCCGTAATACTACTTCATCTTCTTCAACTGGTTGTACAACCTCGTCTTCACGATTCTGTTGTGGAAGAACTTCTTCTTCGTCGTTGTAATCTTCATCCTCATCAGTTAATGGGGGAACATCGAAACCGTGAAAATCACTACCCAATGAGTTATCCTAATCTGACTCTGGGATTTCATCTTCCATCATTTCATTTGGACCGTGATCGAAATCGATGAAACGTTGTCCTACTCTTCCGTTGGTCATTTCCGAGGAAATCTCAGTTCTCCCGCTGTGTTTTTCTTCGAATTTAACTGCAACTTCATGAAACTTCACATCTCGACTCACAATAACCTTTTTCTTTTCGGTCTACCAGATTCGAAAAGCTTTAGATTCTTCTGCGTAGCCAAGAAAAATTCCTTCTTTCCCGCGCTGATCGAATTTTCCTTGTCCTGGATCTCGGTCGAGATACGTCACTTCACTGCCGAATATCTTCAAATAGGATAAGTTGGGCGCTCTGCCGGTCCAAGCTTCATACGGCGTTCGTCCATTTAGGCTTGACGTGGGTGAACGGTTCCGCAAATAATTTGCAGTGTTCACTGCTTCAGCCCAGAACATGAGTGGTAATCCCGAGTCCAGGAGTAGGCATCTAGCCGCTTCGATGAGTGTCCGATTCTTTCTCTCCGCTATACCGTTTTGTTCAGGGTTGTGCGGTACGGTGAGTCTTCTGGTGATGCCGTGTTTCTTTAAAAATTCGTCGAATTCTTGGTTCAAATATTCACGTCCATTGTCTGAATGCAATGTTTTAACATTCTTACCCTTTTGTTTTTCGACTAAAGCGATGTACTCCGTCGTTGCCTTGAACACATCCGCTTTGGACTTCAGAAAGCGAACCTCACACCATCTGGTGGCGTCGTCGATAAACTCAACGCAATACTTGGCTCCTCCCAAGGATTCCTTCCGCATAGGCCCACACACATCCGTATGTATTAATTCCAGCAACTCGGTCTTTCGTGATGATGCCTTCGGGAATGGCGTCCTGGTGAATTTTCCTTTCAGACATGTGTCACAGTCCAACTTTGCCGTCGGGTCCTTGAGACGAAATCCGGTAATCGCGTCAGCACGTATTGCGTTCGAAATGTCTTTTGCGTTTAAATGTCCAAGTCGTTTGTGTAAATTACTTCGCGTTTATTCTCGGATGAAACGGCACTCGCGACCTCTGTCTGCTCGTGTACGAAATAAAGGTCCCCGATTCTGTTCGCGTATAACTCGATACGACCATCTGCGTCTATCACATACGCACCACTCTTTTTGAAGAGAACTTCGAAATTGTGATCTGTGATTTTTGCGACTGAGAGAAGATTCGTCCTCAGATCGGGAACACAGGAGGTGTCGTTGAGAGAGATACCTTTCCTATTTCCTGCCACATTCGTCGAAAAATGTACTGATCCTTTTCCTTTTATTTCTGTTGATGAGTCTGTCGCTAGATTCAGCGTGCCGCGCTTCGATGTGTCCCTGTTTGCGAACCTTTGTACGTCATTACACAAATGTGTTGTTGCACCACTATCGAGGCACCATTTCGAGATCGTGGAATCAGACGCGGCATGTGCCGTAGCATCGGTTGTATAAATGCCGACGTTTTCAGACAATTTTGCAGATGGTTTATTTTTATTAGTGTACCAACAGTCTGCCTTTTTGTGTCCTAACCTCTTGCACAAGTTGCACCGAATTTTTGCGTGATTTTCCCTTTTAATTTTTGTTTCGTCCGACGTATCTTTATCGTTTTCAGTATGTCTTCGGTCGCTTCCGGCATTTTTTCGGTTGATTTCGCGAATAACTTTTGCGAGCAAACATGGCGTTCGGCGCGTCTCGAATGGTGTCGTTTTTTCGTGCTTCACTTTCCTCGATAATTTTTGCACGCAATGCCTCGGGTGTAGGCAAAGTATCTCGAAACTCGATGGCGATGCGAAAGTTATCGAAGCTTACCGGTAAACTATATAAAAGCATAATAGCTTGTTGATCAGGGTGTACTTCGATGTCCATGTCAGCTAGCTTATCTACGGTGTCGAAGAAATCGTTCATGTGGTCTCGGATGTCGCCGCCGTCCGCCATTTTGTGTAGAGTTAATCTCTTCAGAAGCGTGGCTTTCCTGGCCGGTCCTTGTGACTGGTAGGTTTCCTGCAGCTTCGTCCACATGTCTTTTGATGTTACACAGTTCTTTACCTGTTTCAGCTCGTTCGGTGAGATGGACAAAATAATGTCCGATCTCGCTTTTGAATCACCTTTTTTTCCAGGCTTGTATAGCGGCATCATTTCCTTCACCTGGTTCGGGCTTTACGTTTGCGCCGGAAACAAATTCCCACAAATCGTTTTTGATTAGGACAGCCTGCATTTGCAATTTCCAGGTGTCGAAATTATTTTTGTTGAGTAGCTCGATCCTCGAAATATTGCCTGCGTTCATCATGGCGTCTCACGCTCGACTACGCGTGCACGTCTCGACTTGATATCTTTGTTTTCACTCGGCGTCGCTGGGCTTCATAACCTGTTAGAGGTTCAGCGCTTAATTTAGGATCACTCCAATGATGAAACACAATTTCAAGTTGAACAATGCTTTATTCGACAAATCACAAACTCAAACATCCCGACACGATGTGCACCGATCGACTGATCGAGCTAGACATAATAAAAACAGCAACGGCGCAGAACGTTCTAGTTGAGACAAAACACTCTCGGTTATAGATGGCGACACATTCGTCATGCAACTCGTAACAAATACATAAAACAGTTAACACCAAATGTAATAAGTCGAACAAAGTCTCTTATTCAATTCTGCAAGTAATTTATCAACAATAACCAAGTAAGTGTCGATTTTAAATTTGTCTCGTGCGGTCAGTTCTGCTGCATTCTCGTTAGTTTCATCACATTGCATTTTACGTTTCCTTTTTCTTTTGTTTTCCGATTCGTACGTTTGACAGCTTCTTACCGTTCTCTTCAAAAAATTCAAAATTGTCTCTGTTCGTTTTTAAAAGTTCTACAAGCGAAGTGTAAATACCAACCACGGAACTTCGATATCGACTTTTTGCAGTTGTTTGTTCGACGCCTTCAAGCGGTCTAAAATGAATCCTCAAACCTCTGTCAAAATAGCAGTTTCAAGTCGATTTAAAGCAACAATAAGACCTTTAGCTCCTGCACGTGTTGACGGTTTTTGCGTAGAATAATCAGATATAATTTGAAGGGCATCTAAAACATTTTGCCAACGATGTTTTAGAGCCTGACATACATCATCTCGAGCTGACCAGCGCGTAATCGAAAGACTTTTCCAAGAGGATGTACTGGATCCTTCATCTACTAAATTTTGAAGTGTGTCCCACCTTCATGTAGATGCACTAAAGAAATTATATATATTTTGTAGAAGTAGAAAATAAGTACAAGCTTCAGCTGCATTTGTACCAACTAAATTTAAAGACTGAGCAGAACAAGGGATAAATTCAATTAGAGCATTTACATCTTTCATACGGGCTTGAAGACCTGTGTAAAGACCGGACATATTTGACGCGTTGTCGTAGGACTGACCACGACAATTATTAATGTCCAGTTCGTTAATCTCCGTAAAATTACAGACAGCGTCGAACATCTCCTTTGATTTATGGCCTGTGTTTGGAAGGAATTCCAAAAATGACTCTCTTTGTGTACCATCTTTTCCCACATGTCTAATAACTATAGCGAGTTGATCCACGTGTGCTAATGTCTGGTGTAGAGTCCACAATTATGGAAAAATACTTGGCACTTCGAATGTTTCGGAGAATTTCATCTTTAACTGCTTTAACTAATATACCTATTAGTTCTTCAACCGTCGTGGTGGATAAATACGATGTATTTCCTTTTCCGCAGTTACCAAAGTTTTGTATGTGATCTGCTAAGAAGTGGTCATATTTCGAAATTAACTCAAGCAACATCATGTAATTACCATTTTGATTATTTCCAAACTTTTCGACATGTCCTCTCAAAAGAAGCCCTCATTCGGTTGAAACAAGAGTTTTTATTACTAAAATGACACGCCCAAGAACATTCCTCCAATAAGTTGCCTCGGTTTCAACCTGTTCAAGCAGTTGCTTATTCACTTGGTTTTCAGTCCGCTGTCTATTTTTCAATGCGGACGTACAGTTTCTATGACCTGTAGAATTTTCATGTTCTTTTAATTTAGTATGCGCATTTTTCCAATCATTGAATCCCTCCGATGATAATTTTGTTCTTCTGAATTGCTTGAAAACAATAGACAAACACCGCAGAAAACGATTCCATTGCTCTCAGAGTAAACAAGCCACTTGCGAGGCATTTTTTCTTTACTGATATGCGTATACTCAAACATATTCGACGTCAAGTAACGAACGTTGCCATCATTGTACTCTTTTCTTGATTTAGAAAAGTCAGCGTTTTTCTTTTGTTCGAACCCAAGCTTGGCAACATAATCACGTGTAACTTCATTAATAGACCAAAATGCTGGATCGCTTTTGCAACAAAACCGATCAGTCGAAGTTATGGTTTCATCAATTTTATGTTCTTGCAGTTGTATACATTCGGTAGAAATCCTATTTAATTAAAAAAGAAAATAATAAATTATTATAATGTATTGTAATATTATAAACAAATATTCTAGAAAGATTATAATATGTATATATATATATATATATATATATATATATATATATAAAGGTTTAATTATACAAAAAAAATGCATAAACTATTTACATCGGTTGAATCGTCGACTCATAATCAATCGCAGTTATATTTTCATTGCTTGATGAACCTTTTCATTATTAGCTGTTTGGAACTTTGCAGTCTCATTATTAGATTCAGTGATAACCCTGAATAAATAAAAGAGTCAAACTATTATATGTATTATTACATATTATATAAAATAAAGTTTAGTAACATAATTATAGTAACATATTTTATGCTATTTTAATTAAATTCTATATTAAGATATAGTTCATTTTAATGAATACAACAACAACACGTCAAGAATATTTAATTTCTATTCATTGTACTAAACATTGTTTGCATTTTGAGAATATTTTAGCCACACAACTCTGCATTAAAAATATATTAGTATTAACATTTATTTATCACAAGTTATTAGTACATGGAAAAAATATTCAAGCTGAAAACTAAATATGTTATCTAATCTATATGTTTATACTAACTCAGTAATAGAATTGTCGAATGAACTGCAGCAGTTATCAGTTTCACATATAGGTTTAAAGAATTCATTTTTTTGTCTAATCAATTTCATTTTGACATTTCTCTTCCTTTTCTTTTCGGATTTTGCATATTGACTTCCGCTGAGCCTTTTTCGATAATCACTCATTTTAAAACTTCAAAATATGATTTTTACTCAGCAGGCTCTTACAATAAACGATACACAACAATAGTAACAAAAGAAAGAAAAGGGTTATTTCCAGATCCGTCATCTAGAACTAACTCAAGAAGTAATAGATGTCGCTACTTTCTATATAGCACAATATGAATGCATGGCGAAATCCGTCAGCGATTTCTGATTGGCTAATTCTAACTCCTTTCTCTAAGAATGTAATTCTTTCTGCTCAATCAACCAATCAGAAGTCGTTGGCGAATTCTTTTCATGTATTCTGTAACATTGAAAATGTCCCCATTTGAAATTCAAACTCAATTTATAAATCAAAGGTTGAGGGGGCGGCTATAGTCTCGTTTAAATCATTTATAAAATAAAAATATGATTTATGCTGTTATAGTTTTTAGAGATATTAAATTTGTTTTAGAAAATATCAAGAAAATTACGCGCCTTTGAAAATTTGCGGCCCTTGAAAATTTGCCGCCGTAGGCACGTGCCTACTGTGCCTATGCGTAAATCCACCTCTGGCAACATCATAATTCACTAAAAACATTTAGTACTCGAATACTGCTCAAGTATCCTCTCAAAATATTCTCAAACAAAAAAATATGTTTAGAATTTGAAATTACATTAATAAAATATTTATTTAGCCAAATCTAAAAACAATACTTCCTTGACCTACTTTTTTTGAAGAATACATTTTTAACTTTGGCAGCAATGAGAGCAATGGTACAAACGTGGGAAAACAATGACCAGCAGAGAATCATTGCACCGTTATCAAGAACACTTTTGCGACGATCAATCTGTTTCGGATCTTGCGATTAGTTAAAAAAACACGTCACTCATACTTTTCACACTTATAAGTAGTATTCTCAGGGGTGCTCCGCACTTGTTGCGATAGGGCAGTGCAGACTGAAGTCCAAAGAGAACGCATTCAGCCGGCTGCGTGCTCACGTGCGGCATCTCTGCTCGTTCCCATGCAATTGTGAATTACAGTAAGACAAAGTACGCCGAATTTAGAAGTAAAAATATGATTGAAAATTAATGAAATATTTTTAGACAATAATTTCAAGAAAATTGGTAGATATTTTATTAACTACATAAAATATTAGCAAAACGCTTTGTTAGGAATGAAATGATGTGACAAGATCACAATTTGAAAACTGCATAGAAGTACAAAAAATATGTTATTACATAAGAATCCGGAATCTTACGTCATGATCGATACACTTATGTCATCACCTATAATATTTTCCAGTTAGTGTCAAAAGTTCCTAAAACTTCATAAAAATAATAAGCAACAAGAGTTAGATAAATGTGGATTTATAAATTAAGAGAATAGGTATTTCACCCTTATGTAAAGACATGTTAATTTTCACGTCATAAGAAACAGGGTCTTAATCGGAACAGCCATCTGAACTGAAAACGTATAACAATAGTATCATCACGCACACAGTGTTTAGAATTCAGCAGCAATGTTTCCTTGTTTGGAATATCTCCTCGTACGTCTCTTTTCAAATCCTTCAACACCACTTCGTTTGACACTGGCGGATCCAAGGGGAGGGGGCATGGGAACCGTGCCCAATATTATTTAAATGATAATTTTGTATAGTATCATATTCAGTATAAAAATAATATACAATATAATAATATACATTTATTATTTACAAAAATATATGATGTCCTCCCCCGCCCGAAAAGTGATCAGGTGGATCCGCTCCTGCTGTGACACCTCTCCTAACTCCGTAAGCGGAAGGCGATATCACAGACCCTTGTATGTCATCGGAAGCGACCGCAGATCCTGCACAGATCCTGAGGGGGGAGACTTATTTTCTTGACGCAAGCTACAATTACTGGTAACATTGGGGAGAGTTTTATCTCGTAAACTAAAAGTAAATTATAATTTTGAATTTCTTGGTACTTTTTAATGCATGTAGTCGCAGTTATCTACAGTGTAATTTGTGTTTGTTATTATTATTATTATTATTATTATTATTATTATTATTATTATTATTATTTCTATTCACATTTATTCAAAAGCATCGAAATGAAGGGTAGACCTGTGAAATCGTAGTCGCAAGGACAGACATGCAATAGTCACAATCTCTGTTGTACAGACTAACAGGCAGACACAAGAGAGAACACAATGCTATTGTGATGGCCAACGAAATTCTGATAGTTTGTACATCTTATGTTTGTAACACGAAAAAAGTTAATTATGAAAAATGAGTGTATAGTTTGTACATCTTATGTTTGTAACACGAAAAAAGTTAATTATGAAAAATGAGTGTATTTGCTGTGTCTGCAACTTATTGCACTGAAGAGTTGTGCAGTTTTGTAATTCATGATGATTTATGTGATTATCATTCATGATGTGACTATGTTTTTGATGGATCACTCACCGTCTCTTGTTTTCCATTTTCCAAATCATGAGATTAGCAGGCAACAATCTCCTTTTCCTCTTTTGAGATGGCGGCAGGGATTTTTTTGTTGGTGGTATTGTCAGCCATTCTGATGCAGAAGCAACGTTGTAATTCTGCTTTTCGCAGTGATCATTAGAGGATCTAAAATATTATTGAAAATAAATGTTTACAAACTCACTTCACTGGCCATTTTGTACTTGAACTACAGTGCTGTATACTCCTCTGTAAATCGAAGTTATTAGTACCTCAGACATCTAAAAGCCACTTTCACACTTTACGGTCTCAACAAATTACTTTTGACGTTGAAAACCTGAAAAGTGTTCACACTAGTGTAACGATTTTTGACGCCTCATCTTTCGCAAGGCAGCAATTTGACAATCTTTCTCGAATAGTGATGAAAATTCAATTACATTGCTCAAATAAATACATTCCCAAAACTTTAATAAACCACTTATTTAAATATTACTGTCATCTGTCGTACATACGAGGTTGACACTGGCGGTTAAAGAATTCGCCGAGGACCTAAAGTGTAAGTATTGCTCCTTCGGCATATTGCAATTTGCAATTTGCCGCCTCCGCCAGCAGTCGAGGAAATAGTATATCTGCTTCGACAACATTGAATGAGGTTCCATATCAGTTCATCTAATATAGAAAATGTCCTGTTCTGAGAAGACATGGACTGCATTTATGTTTTTTTTTCTACGAGTATTGACGAACAGAAAAAATATTTACCGTGGTAAACTGGATATCTTTCCTCCTATTCTCCTTCGTTTTGCTGAAAGTCGAAGTTGTTTCTTGGATTTGTAGTAATTCTACAAGAAACCTTCTCTTTCACTTTGACTTCCTCGCAGTTGTTTTCCTCCATTACCACAAGCGTTTACAAGTACCATCACGAAAAACTGACGCTCAAATTCGTTTGGAATTCGAGTCCACGAATACTAGTCGTGAGCTGCCTTGTTTTCGGGCGGGGGGTTCGCGGAAAGCGGGGTGTCTAGCCTTATCTCGTGCATGTCACCTTTGTTATGACAAACGAGCAACTGTGCTTATTGCTGACATCTGTCGGAATTCGGCACGTTTGCGTTTTGAATTACAGACCAGGCGTGATCCACGGTTCTACACCACGTGTTTTATATTGTTAGAGTTTGCTGGTTGTTCATAACACAAGTGTATTGCGTATTCATTTCAATTTTGTTTGTGACTTTTGGAGAGATATGGCTTATGTTCGTAGTAAAGGCCAAACAATATACAGAGAAGCTAGGAAAATTATACGTCTCGTTATTAAGAAATATGACGAAGAAAAGAATTCGGGCGTTTTTCAACACACGCTGCATAACCAGAGGCGGATTTATATTTTTGCCGCCTGTAGGCACATCAAATTTGCCGCCCTCTTGGTAAAATTAATGTTACATTTCAAATTGTAACGTTTCAGTAACAATTCCTCATTAATTTGAACGTTTTAACTTTAAAAGTAACATTACATTTTGCACATTGTGTTCATAAATTAAATAATTTTTTTTTTTGGATTAGCTAATTTTGGATATAAACTGTATCTCCATAGCAAATAACGTTCAACATTAAAAGGAAAAAGGTTTCAATACTGAAACGTTAACATTAAAAGGAAACTAAAACATGACAACTAGAATTGCAACTTGTTTTCTTTCCTCAACGGACCTTACTTTCAGATTCATATACTTCTGAAATCATAAGGCATACTCTAATGAAGTAGACAAATAAATAGCTTGTATTAAATATTAATATGATAGATTTTTATTTACAACTGAACGATTAGAATATTACGACGTTGTAACAGTTTTTATAATTTTCGATTTACCATTATAAACAAGGAATATAACATTTAACTTTTTGGATGGGTTTTTTATACAGTTGAAATAACGTTTTATTAATTATAGCTAATTTGTCTATTGATGTAAAATTTCGTGACGTGCCTTTTGGTGAGCAAATTCATCAATAATTATAGTACAATCTCAAAAGGCTGAGATAATTTTCTTCGATACACAATAACGCTAAGGAGTTCAGTCGATACTCTGTCATTGTAGAATGCAAATAATTTTTAATCCTTTTTAAACAAGAGAATTAACGTTCTGCTGTGCAATTGGCCACCGGAACACATAAAAAGATTCATAGTGCAATGTCAACGTTAGGATAAATACATTCTAATTCTTCTTTCCGTAACCACTTTAATAAAGCTGCAAGATTCGTTAGCTTAACATCTTCGTCAAGGATTTTTAAACACGAACTTAAATGTATAAGCTCAGAAACAAGCGATTCTTCAAGATATTGGAGAAATTGTGAACATAAAAATTTCGCTGCTTTTTCCAAATCTATCAAAGATAATTTTTCTATTTCAATGACAGCCTTAAATTTGTCATGTGCATCTTTACACGCTTCAAGTTTCTTATTCAATTCTGCAAGTAATTGATCAACAATAACCAAATAAGTGTCGATTTTAAACTTGGCTCGTGCGGTCATTTCTGCTGCTTTCTCGTTAGTTTCATCACATTGTATTTTAAGTTTCCTTTTCTTTTGTTTTCCGATTCGTACGTTTCAGTGTTTGATAGCTTCTTACCCTTCTCTTCAAACAGTTCAAAATGGTCTCTTCGTTTTAAAAAGTTCTACAAGCGAAGTATAAATACCAACCACGGAACTTAAATCGATTTCGCCTTTTAGCAGTTGTTTGTTCGACGCATTTAAGCGGTCTAAAATGAATCCGCAAACCTCGGTCATAATAGCAGTTTCACGTTGATTTAAACCAACAATAAGACCTTTAGCTTCTGCACGCGTTGAGGGTTTTTGCGTAGAATCATCAGATATAATTTGAAGGGCATCTAAAACATTTTGCCAACGATGTTTTAGAGCCTAACATGCATCATCTCGAGCTGACCAGCGCGTAATTGAAAGACTTTTCAAAGAGAATGTGCTGGATCCTTCATCTACTAAATTTTGAAGTATGTCCCAACTTTTCGACATGTCCTCTCAAACGAAGCCCTCTTGAAACAAGACTTTTTATTACTAAAATGACACGCTCAAGAACATTCCTCCAATAAGTTGCTTCGGTTTCAACTTGTTCAAGCAGCTGCTTATTCACTTGGTTTTCAGTTCGCTGTCTATTTTCAATGCGGACGTACAGTTTCTATGACATGTAGAATTCTCATGTTCTTTTAATTTGGTATGCGCATTTCTCCAATCATTGAATCCCTCCGATGATAATTTTGTTCTTCTGAATTGCTTGAAAACAATAGACAAACACCGCAGAAAACAGTTCCATTGCTCTCAGAGTAAACAAGCCACTTGCGAGACATTTTTTCTTTACTGATATGCGTATACTCAAACATAATCGACGTTAAGTAACAAACTTTGCCATCATTGTACTCTTTTCTTGATTTAGAAAAATCAACGTTTTTGTTTTGTTCGAACCCATGCTTGGCAACATAATCACGTGTAGCTTCATTAATAGACCACAAAGCTGATTCGCTTTTCCAACAAAAACGATCAGTCGAAGTTCTGGTTTCATCAATTTTATGTTCTTGCAGTTGTATACATTCGGTAGAAATCCTATTTAATTAAAAAAGAAAATAATAAATTATTATAATAATGTATGGTAATATTATAAACAAATATTCTAGAAAGATTTTATATATATATATATATATATATATATATATATATATATATATATAAAGCTTTAATTAATTATACAAAAACATGCTTAAACTATTTACATCGGTTGAATCGTCAACTCATAATCAATCGCAGTTATATTTTCAATTGCTTGAGGAATCATTTCATTTTTAGCTGTTTGGAACTTTGCAGTCTCATTATTAGATTCAGCGATAACCCTGAATAAATAAAAGAGTCAAAATATTATGTGTATTATTACATATTATATAAAATAATGTTTAGTAACATAATTATAGTAACATATTTTTGCTAATTTATTTAAATTCTATATTAAGATATTGTTTATGTTAACGAATACAACACGTCAAGAATATTTAATATCTAATCATTGTACTAAACATTTTTTGCATTTTGAGAATATTTTAGCAACACAACTCTGCATTAAAAATATATTAATGTTAACATTTATTTATCACACGTTATTAGTACATGGAAAAAAAATACAAGCTGAAAACTGAATGTTATGTAATCTATATGTTTATACTAACTCAGTAATAGAATTGTCGAATGAACTGCAGCAGTGATCAGTTTCGCATATAGGTTTAAAGAATTCATTTATTTTTTTGTCTTATTAATTTCATTTTGACATTTCTCTTCCTTTTCTTTTCGGATTTATGCATATTGACTTCCGCTGAGCCTTTTTCGATGATCACTCATTTTAAAACTTCAAAATATCATTTTTACACAGCAGGCTCTTACAGTAAACGATACACAACAATAGTAACAAAAAGAAAGAAAAGAGTTTTTCCAGATCCGTCTTCTAGAACTAACTCAAGAAGTAATAGATGTCGCTACTTTCTATATAGCGCAATATGAATGCATGGCGAAATCCGTCAGCGATTTCTGATTGGCTAATTCAAACTTCTTACTCTAAGAATGTAATTCTTTCTACTCAATCAGAAGTCGTTGGCGAATTCTTTTCATGTATTCTGTAACATTGAAAATGTCCCTATTTGAAATTCAAACTTAATTTATAAATCAAAGTTTAAGGGGGCGGCTTTAGTCTCCTTTAAATCATTTTTAAAATAAAAATATGATTTATGCTGTTGTAGTTTTTAGAGAACCTAAATTTGTTTTAGAAAATATCAAGAAAATTTTGCGCCTTTGAAAATTTGCCGCCCTTGAAAATTTGCCGCCGTAGGCACGTGTCTACTGTGCCTATGCATAAATCCACCTCTGTGCATAACAGCAATTTTCGGGTAGCAAACTATACTGGAGTATCTGTTCGAACTGTGACATTAATTAAAAAAGAAGGATTTCCGGTAAGAAAATGCCATATTGTGAAGAAAGAAAATCAACATTGATGACTTTGACTTATTGATCGATTTGTTCTCCTTATTCTTGTATGAGGTTTGCGTATGGACACTTGGAGTAACATATTTGGGACAGCTAGTAGTTGCAGATTAGGCGGGGGTGGGGAGGACAGCTTCCAAGAACACCGAGCGCATTCCTCAGCTCGCAATCACGTCAGCTCCTAAGAATGAGATGGCTCGTGAATGAACAGACGCAGTAGACAAGTGGACGTGGAGCAGGAAGTGTAATGCGGAGAAGGAAACCGAATAAGAGAGCCAATCAGTGAACTTGGTGTGCGCATTCTCCAAGTTGTCTATTTGCGAACCACTGTCCCAGTGCCGTTTCGGACTAGAAAATCCCGGGCCCCCTCCCCCACAGCCACTGTACCCGAGCCCAGGTTCGTTCGTCTGACGGCCCTTTCCTAGTCCTATTCGGCAGGTGGCCGATGAAAGAACGACCGCCCGATGCATTCGGAGCAACAGCTTGCTCAATGGTTTTTACAATGGACAGACTGAATCAGACCCTCAGAGAAAATTCAAGATCATCTCCGTGAAATATAAAGAAGAAGTTTCAAAATTATTATAAATCGTGGAATCTCAGACATCGATGTGAAGATTCAATGGACGATATAAGCAAAACTATAGTACACATACTTTACTTTTTACTCCAAACGCGTGCCTATTATTATTATTATTATTATTATTATTATTATTATTATTATTATTATTATTATTTTCGTTAATCGGCCGACTAGGACCACGCAAGCAAGCATCCTGCATTTACCGTGGCTCAGTTTTTATTTATTATCGCGGTGGCAGGTGCTTGCAACAATTCTTTGGGGGGACCAGCATTTTAGCTGGATCCGATTTTTATCCCCCATGGTTGTTAGCCCAGGGGTATATTATTATTATTATTATTATTATTATTATTATTATTATTATTATTATTATTATTATTATTATTATTATTATTATTATTATTATTTTTCGTTAATCGGCCTACTAGGACCACGCATGCAAGCATCCTGCATTTACCGTGGCTCAGTTTTTATTTATTATCACGGTGGCAGTTGCTTGCGACAACTTTTTGGGGGGACCAGCATTTTTAGCTGGATCCGATTTTTATCCCCCACGGTTGTTAGCCCTGGGGGTATGGAAGATGAAATGATGATATGATGATGATAATGGGGGTGAAAGGACAACACATACAGACATACACAAATACACCCATGCCCGAGGCGGGACTCGAACCCGCGATCTTCTGGTCCGAAACCACTCCGGCACTACTACCTTAGCGATCTCGGCCATCTGATCGGCTATTATTATTATTATTATTATTATTATTAATATTATTATTGTTATTATTATTATTTTTGTTATTAATATTGTTATTATCATTATTTTTTTTACATTATTCACAGTATCTACTAGTCGGTATGTCAACCACCAGGAATGATGACCAGGTGTGTGGTTGCTTTACTGAAGGTTCAGATGGCTTCTGACAATACGGCATGTATTCAAAATTGTTAGCGAGGAAGGGTTAACAGTCTAACGAGCCGAATAAATACACACGATTTCCAAACAAACAAATCGTATATTCGGATGTACGTGTTACATAGCTTAGTGATCAAGAACAACTGAGAAAAAAACAAAAGGTTGAGCGCGATGCGCACGGACAAGTCATGGCGCATGCGCGCAAACAAGATAGATGGCGCACATTCAAAAGATAAAATTCAAGTTACAACAAAAATTACAGATTTTTGCATATTATATACATTCCTGGCATCCACGTGGACACTCCAGTGCCCGAAGTGTCATTTTCGGGATCACTCCTGTAGCTGATATTATTATAGGCACAGTTGTCACTTTACTGAAGTTCCACTGAGTTGCGACTTCATGGGCGAGATCGGTATACTTCTGGATCTTCTCTTGATATTTTCCTGATATGTTGTGGGTATTGGGTATTGATATATCGATGAGGAAAACCTGCTGACGGTTTCTATCAATGTACGTTATATCGGGTCTATTGCCGCCGACATGTCTGTCAGTGATAATGGAGCGATCCCAGTAGAGTGTGTGCTCACTACTTTCAAGCACATTCTGAGGCACATATTTATAATACGGCACGGAAGTGGCGAGTAAGCCCGTTTTCAATGCCAATAATTGGTGGACCTACTTCGCCACTTCATCATGCCTCTTTTTGTATTCCAACTGTGCGTGGCTGCTACATCCACTTGTCACGTGTTGTATAGTTTCGCTTGCAGCCTCACATCTTCTACACGAGTCGGAATGAATGGTAGAATCTCTCTGTTTTCTGTAGTTCAATGTTGGTACCACTTGGTCCTGGATAGCTATCATGAAGGCTTCCGTCTCCGGAAAGAGATCCCCGTGCTGGAGCCATGCGTGCGACGCAGAGATGTCGACTTCTGGTTTACTCAGCTCGTGAGGGTACCTTCCATGCAGTACCTTCGCTTTCCATAAGGATATCTTCTCTTCCGTTTCAATGATTGGTTGAACAGGCGGATCAAGCTTTTTCAAGTTCAGAGGACTATAGTTATTATCAACTGCGCTCACTGCTTGCTGAACTCTCCCACAATGTTCCAAGAAGTATCTTCTGAGTGAAGCAATTTGAGAGCTGTGTAGATATATGAGATCTACAATACCTCGCCCTCCTTGCGACCTTGGAAGGGTAAAACGCTCAGTACTTGTTATTATTATTATTATTATTATTATTATTATTATTATTATTATGTACAACAGAGTCCTTATATTTCTTTCTTTTCAAACATTTTATTTCTCTGCAAAAAAGCAAATAACCAGACGAAAGTCAGGAAACTCTATAGAGTAATCCAGCCTAGACAAAGACAAGATAAGTTTCTTCAAGAAAAAAGCAAAGAAGTGGAAGGACATAACAACAAATGGAAATCTTCAGAAATTTTCCAGGTCATCCGAAATATGATCATGGAGTGCAAAACCAACAATGGCGAATGTTAAGAACGAGAACGACAAAATAAATACAACAAAAGAAGAGATCACGAAAAGATGGGGAAAATACACGAAAAAGTTACATGAGAAGAACTTACAAGTAGAGTAGTGAATAAATATAGATGATTACGAAGAAGAACCGGAGATGCATTGGGCGACAAAACAAACAAAACTTAAAAATGGGAAGTGCCCGGCTGTAGATAATATTCCAATCGAACTATGTAGTGTGAGCTGGAAAAGAGTGACCAACAGATTAGCAACGCACTATATTTATTCCATTACCAAAGACAGGCAACAGCCGAAAATTTGCAAATAATAACACAATTGCATGAATACCGTGTGATTGAGTCAATCGACAAAAGTCATCTCTCAGAAAAAGAGAAGGAAAAAAAACATTTTAAAAATTTTGTTGATATAGTCAGTTTCGACAGTCTGTCCGACAGTGTCGCAGATGACATTGGGAGGTATAATCACGCCAATCACGTGATAATCTGTGGTGTCCAGAAGTTCATCCCGCGCAATGTGGACTATTGGTAGTCTAGATAGGGTATCAGCCTTTTCCAAGTCTTTACCTGGAACGTGTACAACAGTCTAATCGAAACGCATGAGACGGATACGATACCTTTGTAGTCTGGGGGATAGATTGTCTAGCATCTTAGTGGTAAGGATCGGGATAAGGGGTTTGTGATTGGTTTCAATCTCAACCAGAATGCCTCTGATGTAGTCTGCAAATTTTTCACAGGCGGAAGTAATCGCTAAGTCCTCATTCTCAATCTGCGTAGCGTTTCTCTGTGTCCGATAGTAATTTTGAAGTATAGACAATGGGTTTAATGCATCCACCTTCTTGAACCTGTAGAATCTGAGTATAGTGTATTTAACTTATTCACTAGTAACAATGACTGTAGCATCTCGGACCGAAGGATGGCGGGTTCGACTCCCGCCTCGGGCATGGATGTATTTGTGGTCGTCCTTTCACCCTCGATCATTACCATATCATGTCATCTTCACAGTGACCATAACGTTAAATCCAATAGTGGTCGCTAATGACACTAGATGTTGATGCGACCTTAAATTACTAAAAAAAAACAATATAGTTTGTAGGACTGTCAGTAGCTACGTACGATAACTTCCGCTCACGTTTACACGGATTTTTACATTGTGACACATTTTGAGAACACGTCAATTTATGAACTTTATGAAACCATATCAAGCCTACATGTATTACGTAAAAATGTGAAATGAAACATGTAACATATTCTTATTAGCATTAAAACCTACCTCTAACACTGGCATGCGAAGCCTTTAACAAAAAGAGGATTATCCAAACGTTAACAAACTCAAAAAGAGGGGGGAGAGGGAGAAAAGTGCATTATGTGTTTAAAGTATAATGGACTATTTCTGGGCGAAACGTGAAGAAACGTGCGAATGTGGTCAAATGAGATTCAATATCCTCTACAGAAACCCCTTAAATTACTTAAATATCGGTTGCAAACTGCCGAAAAGTTGATGTATGTACGAAAGCGCTCTGGAAGAACGTAGTCTGGGTCGATGCTTTTTACACCCGCCACAAAATACGTACCGAAAATTCAAAAATATACTGAACATTGTTTTACTAGTACAATATAGGTAAATAAATAAAGTTGGATGGACAAGGGGAGCCATAAATGTAGTTCCATATTTTGTTTTAAGCTGCGCACGCCAATGTTGAGAAGCAGGTATGAACAGGAACTAACTCTTGTTGCTGGGTACGCTGGCAGAAATATTCTGATTGGCTGGCATCCGCCGGAAAATTCTACTATTCTTCCTCTACGCCCCTCCCCTTACCTCCCCTCCAAGATCGCTCAGTTCCCCTCGCCGAAGCTTCTCGGCCGGTCTGCCGACGGAACAGTCTGGGAAACGTGAGTCGGAGCATCAGTTCTGAGCAAGAAACGTTGACAAAGGAAGTCTGTGAATGTGGCCCTGGTGTGGTGGCTGGTAACATGCCACGACCGAAAATGGTGTGAAGGAGAAATAAGTGAGTGATAATTCCATTATTTGCTGTTTTGAAATGGTAGGTTACTGTTGCAAAGGTTTCGTGATTGGAATGGTTTGTCGTTTCAATGCATTGGCGTGTATTTTCTGACTTTCTTCAAATGAAGTGTTTGTTGAAGTTGGTTTTTTAAAGAGTAATGAACAGGGAGTTGGAATAGTTTCGCTAACACATTCGTGAAATTTGTCATTCCCTATAATAAAACTGGTACCTTGTCTTATGTGCATTTTAAATCATCTCTAGAAAACCATAACATTCTGATTTTGTAATGAAACTTTAATGAAACTAAATACCATTATTTGAAAGACTGCTTCAGAAATTCGATCTTGCACCATTGGAATCGGAAATGTCTTCCAACGTCCAGAAAACTGCCACTACCCAATGAAGAGAATCGCTTTATTCTGTAACTTGCTTCCAAACGAAACGGAAAACTGAACTTTTTTTCAAATTTACGCTTTTACATTGGAGAAACGTTATTGGCTGAAGTGGTATACGGTACAACCTTAGGAAGTTGTGGGAATTCTGAGGTGATATAATTCGTGGTTGAAATAAGGAAAGTCTTGGTCAACATACTAGATTTATTATGAGACGCCTTTCCCGTCATCAGTCTAGAAATGTCCAGAATAAATGCAAAACCTTAAAAATAATTTAAAAGATAAATTCATTATTTGTATTAACTGTATTATTGGCATTAACATAAGTACATTTAAAAATTGTTTTCAATAATAAAAATGTGAGAGTGCGAATAATTAAATTAAAATAGGTACACTTTTTCAATAGAATCAACCCGGTATTTTTCCGGGAATAATTATGAACCACTGAGATGTCTCAGGCGAATAAGTTGTCACTGCAGTTTTCGACGGTGGCTTTTTCTTCCCTAGTCTAGTTAGGTCGAATTCTGCCGTTGTCGGGAGAATTCTAGCCGCTGGATGCTCTGATCGGTAGTTGTCGGAGATTTCTTCGATCAGTACTAGACTTCGTGAGAGGGAAATGCGTACTTTACCCTTTTAAAAGATTTCATTCATATATATTCCAATGAATACCGTGAATCGTTTTGAGTAACTTGTGTGGTCTATACTTGGTGGAAGAAAAATTCGAATCTGCAAAAAATAAATTATGAAGTATTTTCTAAAAACTTATTTGGATTGTTGTGATTCGGCAAATTTGAAAACTAATAGCCGTCGTCATTTGACAAGAGAAACGTATCTTATTAAAATATCATTTTCAGTAATAATTTAAGCATCTCTTTCCTCAATGTGTACATCGTGAACATAATATTCATTGACTTGGTTCTCTAAACACACAAATATAGCATGTACAGTCGGACCTTCATATATCGAAGCTGACAGTGCTTTCGATAATATTCCATATGTAGGGACTTCGAGGTATAGAGAGTTTCCGATCTCTTCAGTTTCAAGACTTTTGAATTTTTTTTCGCGGTTTTTCATCACAGTCAAACTTTACCAGCTGGTATTTCATACTTCTCTCCACGTTTTTTTCTTATTTTGCTCACCACTGGACACATTTTTGATAATGCTCACTTTTTCTGCGACATAAAGGTATTTTCGTTTGGTCATTTCGAGCACCGTTTTTAAGCGCGTTACTGTAAACTGAACCTGAGCTGATCTGAAGAAATAAAACGGTAGGGCAGAGCCCTTAGACGAACGGGCACGCAATCGACCTTCAGATCGCTTCGGACGCATTCCCCGATTGACGAGTTCCAAGACGAAAGGAGGAAGAAGTTAACCTCGTGAGAAAGCTGGGAACTGGGCGCAGAAAACGCGGTGGTGTTGTGGGAAATAGAGAAAAGATTTTAAGGTACAAATTATGGTCGTAAAAGGGGGGGGGGAAATGCTTCTGAATATACATTCAAAAAGGTGCTGCTGAAACAACTGTATGTAGGTTTAAACCAATTACATGAACTGAGTTTCTAGAAAACACATACTCAAAAAAATATTCGGACAGTACTCAGCTTATTCACGTTGAACACGCTCTCAGCCTGTTAAAGCAATAAAATATTAAGCCAGTAATAATTGTAATATTCTTTTAGCTTTAAATACTCGTACTTCCCAAAAATTTTTCTACTTTTACATATATGATAAATTTGCTTTGGAACTTCCAATAACGGAAATTGCACATCAAATAAATATTTGGACAGACGTATATCAATAATGTTTGTCAACGAACTGTGGGGCGAAAACAGAAGTAGTAACTTTTCCCACGGTTGATTAATGGACGGTTGTAAAGGTCAATCGAAGCACTGTCAAAAATCAGTCTATTAGTGTCTCTCCTTGAACGTTGAAAGAAGTCCTCGAAAAGGAAAGAACAGCTCTTTCGACCTGCGTCAGTTAGTAATCTTTCTTAACGCTAAAGGCAAGAGCCGCAGTGAAATTGCAAAAAATCTGCATATGATAAAAAGCACGGTATATGATATAATCAAGGGATTAAAAAGAAGATAGGATTGACTCTTACTGCGTTAGTAGGCGTCCCCGTGAACTTCCCTGCCGAGAAGAGATCGTTGTCATTAGGAAAATCACAAATAATCCCAAATTAAGTGCACCAAAGATAGCTGCAGAGGTGAGCAAAGAACTGGGGAAGGGAGTACATACATCCAGAAATAAGTGATTCTGCGAAAAACAGAATTTCATCGTCGCGTGGCTAGAAGAAAGCCTTTCATAAATAAGAAAAACAAGGAGTTTATTTATTTATGTAAAAATACTGTTAGAAATTGTGTGACATCCTATGGGAAGAAGTGAATTTGAAGTGACATGTATGTCCAGAAGCAAAACAAGGGGCCATCTCAGCATTTGCTGAAGGATCAGGGAAAGTGGACGAAAACCAGATCGAGATTGCGAAAGATGGGACAAGGCGGGAGTTCGCTGAGGAACCTATAAACAAGGATACGGAATGGTGGAAAAGAGTAATATTTTCGGACCAAAGTAAATTCAATGCGTTTGGACCTGACGGAAGAACATTGGCGTGGACAAATTGGCAAGACAAAAGCAAGTTGCAAGAAAAGAACCTGCAGCCATCAGTGAAACACAAAGACGGGAACGTAATGGTGTGGGGCTGTATGGCGACGAACGATGAGAGCTTTCTACATAGAATATACTACAAAACGCGTAGAAATCATGCCAAAGAAGTTGAATGAAGTTTTGAGAATGAAAGGACTCCCTAAAAGTTATCGATGTACACTCTTGGAAACATAGTTTCGCGTCGAAAATGCCTTGGCGCGATAGGTTGATGGCTCTGGACATCCCTGCTTGCCGACAGCTCTATCTACCGTTTATTTTCGAAACTACGTTCTGTAGATCGTGCTATGAAAATTTAATTTATCTTATTGGAGAGAGTTTAAAATGTTTTGAAATCCATTGAGAGCAAAATAGTTGTAGCACTAAGGAAAAAGACTTTCGTGATTCCTGCCAGTAAAACTCAACTGACATAAATTTTTGTAAACGTAATGTTTCTTTCAAGTTTCGTTAATATAAAATGTATTAGTATAAGAGGAGCGGGACAAGGGTGCAGAATGGCTCAGTATTAAAGTGCTGTTCTAGCACTGGTGAAGTTGCGGGTTCGGTTCCCACCCTACATAGATATTTTATCCATTCAACAGTGCAATAAAATCCACTAAATTATAACATTTTACATTTGTCGTGACAATTTTATGCATAAAACGGTGAAAATTCGCTGTCGCGAAGAAGGCGAATATTTCAATTGTGAAGAAATTAGGAAATTGATCCGTTATATTAAAAATTAAAAATTGTGCATTATGTAGTATGGAGATAACAATAATATGTTACTCCTGTACCGCTCGAGCATTTTTATAACGATTTAGTTATCGCAGCGGTGTTTGGACCGCCCGTAACGTTTTGGAGATTTCTAAAAGTTTTCAGCCAGCACGAGCAGGATCAAAAACGCCAAATCATTACATAAATATTTTATTTGAAAACTAAGCCAAAAGTCCCCAACTCACGTGGAACAATCAAAATATGTAAAAATTAAATGTTGGCCGATAAAACTTAATTCAGGGGTCTAGTATGAAAATGGGACTTCTCCATTCCAGTCTGTTTTGAGAAAAACAAAAAAAATGTCTTATCTTTTGTTTAAAACATTCTTATGCTAAATGTTTGAGATTAATTCCCTTGGCTAGTGAAAGTCGAAACAATAGAATAAGATAATTAAGGAATGTCTAGTCATTACGAAGAAAGTTGAGCTAAAAATTTAAAAAAGACTAATTTTGAAATTTAATTTAAGTATTTTTGTATTTTTTGTGAAAACGTATTTTTGGTAAAAAAAAAACTTGTTTTCATTAAGTATTTTTACAATAGTGTTAATTATTTCATTTCGATTTCAATATATCATGTGAAATTTTTTATCAAATATCAAGATCAGCAGACTGTAACTGCTGACGTTCACAACACTAATCATTTTCAGTATCAACTTTATCAATGCTTAGGCCAGTTTGATTTCTACAGAATGATACATGTTCTGAATTGGAAAGATCGTACTGTGCAACGAAATGAAGATTATGGAAAGATCGCGTTCTGATATTCACATTATTATTCATAACGCGATCTTTCCATGATCTTCAGAAGCCCTCTTGAGTGAACAAAAAACGCGTTTTGTTACAAATCATTTTATAAAACGACGCGTAATTGCAACGGGCCCCTATTGAAAGCAGTATCTTATTTTTCACTATTGGTGAAAATGTTGCGTTTTGAAACTAGACCTCTCAATTCGCGGATTCTCGCAATATTAGAACAATTTTGAATTTATTTCAGTAGAATTGACATTTGATGAATTCGGAGATAACGCTCGGGCATTGCCTGCATCCGTTCGTCATTCGTATTAGTTCCGTGAAAGGAAACAATCTGAATGTTTTCCGCACCCAATACGGAGGCAGGTATTATAAATAACATCGTCAAGCAACATGAGATATCTTCAGTATTCTTCTAAATGCTTTGAATCCTGTAATAATGCAAAGCCAACTTCTTAGATAAATGAACACATATTAATAATAATAATAATAATAATAATAATAACAACATACATTTGAGGAAATGAGAGTATACATATTGGTGAAATATAGGACAACAAAAATGCCTAATTTTTTTTGCGCTGGCCAGTGTTAAGAAGGCGCGCCACAAGTCTTAAGACTGTTCCTGCAAGTTGCTCCTGAACTATTGAATGCAATCACACTCTACACACGAAATTTGAAAAAAGGCACTATGTGATAAGTATATATGTCCCTAATAATGCCTGGGCACTGTCACTGGCTAAACTCAGTTGACAGATTTTTCAGGCAAAAGTGTTCAGAAAGCGATCCAAATACCGCCCGCATACGCGATGCATAGGTAAATCAAGAAGAAAATGAACTTTAATGTATTGCTGTATTATTTTTACTTTTACAAAAATATAATGATTTTTATCTCGTAGAGCACCAAAACTGACCATGAAAATGCGCTCGTAAAATAAAAAAATCACCATCAATAGGAAGACAAGAAAATATACATCAGGAATGCAATCACGCATCAAGAAAGAATTCTGGCAACTCGAATTCATTTCCAATTTGTTCATTAGGATAAGTTCAATTGTTCTGGGGCAAAAGTATATTCAAAATTTAAACTAAAACAAACCTTATTTTTTTGCCGGGAGATGCACAAACTTCATTATTCTTTTTTATTTGTTATGTTCAACAGTTGTGTGTTCAACAGGGAGTCTCACCAACTACGGGCCATCCCCATAACTTCTAAACGGTTCACGATATCGAAATGTAGTTTTCGCCCAACAATGTGAAATCATAAGGCAAGTAATGTGCCTTAGGAATATTGTTCAAAATATTGTTAGTTTCCGAGAAATTTAATAATCTTTAATTTTTGAAATGGAACCAAGTATTTATCTAACTAGCAATAGATAGATCATAAATAGACGAATTCAATGTAACACATGTTAAAGCTTTGATAGTATTTTGAGAAGAAAACTATACTTTCCGCCACGTGATTTTAAATTAAATATATAAGATTTCAACTGTAAATATACAACCCTCCCAACTGTCTCCTTTTGGGAAGGTTGCCTTCGTGGTGCGGGAACTTTTACGGGGAGAGGGGAGAGGCCGCGAAGGTCACGTTCGCCAAAAGCGATAATGGCGACGGCAACTACAGAACAAAGTGCACGTTTAATTGAAAATCTCAGTCCATAAACTATAATTTTATGCACAAAACACAATCAAAATATTAGCAATGTTACAGCATTGCATTCCTCTTTTTAAGATCTATCTATTGCTAGTGAGAAAAATACATGGTTCTATTTAAAAATCAAAGATGATTATATTTGTCAAAAACTAAAAATATTTCAAACAATATCTCTACACCATATTACTTGCTGCATGATTCCGCATAGTTGAGTGAAAATGTAAGCCGATATCGGGAACCGTTTAGAAGTTGTGAGGGTTGCCCGTAGTTGGTAGGAATCCCTGCTTGCAAGCAATATATATGTATTTCAAAAATTCGTGTTTTAATTCCGTTCGATAGAAGACATGCATTTTTCAACATTATTTGTAATTATCGAAATATGTTGGAGACATTTCAAACGTTCCGAAATTTGGCCCAATAATATTTATGTAACTAATTAAGTTACAAAAGTGCTTGTTAGGCTCATTGGTAGAATCGTTTCTTTCTGAACTCTATGCAGCAGGATCGAATCCAGTGCGTGTCCGTTTGTTTTTTGTTGTTTTTTTTCTTATCCGTGATTTTTTTGTCAAATGAACTGTATTACAGTACTCTCTCTATTGTGTCAATAAAGTATTATTTTGATTTTAAAACAAAATAACTCTGAAAAGGGCTCTTTATCTTTCTATGAATAATTGTTTTTAATTCTCCAAATTACATATTTGTTAAAATTTTATTCTATTTTTCACATTAATTGTTTATTTATAAATATCTTATTCTAGAAAATGTAAGGAATACATTAATAAGGAATCCAAACCCCCCCCAGATTCTTCGACCATTCTCATCCTACGTGTGAGAGAATCCACAAGTCTCGCCGCATAGTTTTCACTGTGAGCGACCTCCTCCCAGGCTTCATGGATTATTTGCCAGAGCGCATCGGCATTGTTAGGTTCCGGATCAGGCCAGTTTTCGGCCATGGTGCGTCTTGTCTCTGCCCAAACATTTTCAATAGGGTTCAGATCTGGTGCACCTGGTGGCCAGTCAACAACCTGAATATCTTTTTTCTCCGCAAAAAACGATTGAACCAAAGCCGACTTATAAATCGGTGATTGGCTCTGTTGGAATTGAATTATCCCCATGGACGCAATTGCCTTACTGATGGAATCATGATATCTCTCAGTATGTGGATGTACTGAGGAGCATTTAAGTGGTCTTGGATTCTATGGATCATTCCAATCCCACGAGATGACATCGAGCCCCAAACGACTACTGAGAAACGACCTGACCTGGGGACTTGCTTTACGTACCGAGAATCATAGCGGTTTCCTTGGGGCCTGAAAACGCGAACGGGACCATCATTTGCGGAGGAGAATATACTCTCATCAGAGAAAATGATATCAGCCCAGTCTCGATGTTTTTTTCCTCCGCGAATGCCAGCTGATAGAGCTGGTGTTCTTCTGTTAGCTTCGGTTTTCGAGCTGCATTTCTGGATCGCAGACCAGCCTCCAAAAGTCTGTTGCGTATTGTTCTGGAGCATCCAGGAAATCTGGTTGTTCTGAGCAGTTGTGAAGAAGTTTGGAAAGGGTTTTCCACCGCTGCTTGTATCAAAACTTCATCTAGGTCAGCATTTTAAGTACGCCAAAGCCCCGTTCCTAGTTTCCTCCCGGATTCTCCCGTCTCTCGATAACGTTTAAGCCAGTATTGCGCTGTTCTTGCCCCAACGCCATACCGACTCGCCGCCTCTGAAACAGAGAGGTGACCCTCTTCTACTAATGCGATAACTCGCTTTCGTGTGGCTTGGATATGGTGAGCAATGTCGAAAAATGAATGCGGAGTAGTTCAATTTGCGTAGCCGCGATTTTTCTTTTCTTACCAAGTGGCAACGCTGCAGAGCCCTTTATCTCCAGTTGACATGTTTTCGAAAACACGGATGTGCTGCGAAGGTCAGATTCAAGTCGGTAGTACCGTGAGGCTTACGAGAGAAAATCGATAATCTCTCTCAACAAAAGAAAGATTTTATTCCACTGTCTTATGAACGAGAATATTGTAGCAACCAAAATGACATCGCTAATATGGCTAATTGGCAGTCTGATGTTCAACTAGAAGCAGTCATATTTTGCGTTAATTTTTGGTAGAAATTGTTTTTGAAATGAAAAAAAATCGCTATTTTCTGCCATTATTTGTTTGTTACATTCTTTGTTATTTACAATCTGCATTATATTTTTTGTGCATAAAAAACGTTCAATACACATAATGGATTTCTACTTACATCTGAAATAGATGTTTGTATGATATTGTAATGAACTTCAATAGCATGACAAACTTTAGGAATATTTTCCCTTTAAAATTCGTTTTTGGCAAATTGTATTTTGAATTTTTTTTACTTCACAGCTACGAAATCTCAATACCCACATAACTAAGGCCTCCCACATGAAGGCAAGGGATCTCAGAAATATTCATCATCAGAATCAATGAGCCACATTTATCATCAAAACCATTTTATTTACTTCAGTGTAGACATTGGATTTCAAAGCCTTGTCACACTAAGAATTATTGTAATTACAGAACATAAACAGTTCCATCATCTTTATTCACATTATATATCATAAGGGAGTCTATGCACAGAATTTTTTAAAAATATATTTATATATAGTAGTATAGTAGAAATAAAAGTTATATCAAAGCAAACAAGAGATGTCCAAACGGGATTTAATGAATTATTTACAGATACAAACCCAAGTCACATTTTCTTGTCAGTATATCACTATAATTTAGTGATATTGTTAAACGAATTGTCTTTCCGAGCTTTTAGGAGTTCCATTTCATGGTTTTATTCGAGTAAAAATGAAAATAATACGCAATATTTTAATGTTCTTTTTATTCGCAATTTAAGATTATTATCTATAAGATTATAGAAGCTTATTTTATTTTGGTCTCTTACGAGTATTACCGCTTTTTGAGAATTGCTTGTTTGCATTCCTTATTCGCAATCGAGAATTTTGCTTAAATTATGCATAACATTGACACGACATATATAGCATGTTGTAATTTAGTGGATTATATGGCACTGTAGAATTGATAAAATATCTACGTAGACTGGGAACCGAACCCGCTACTTCACGAGTTCTATAACACCACTTCGACACTGAGCCATTCATTCGCCTTTCTAATACTCCTCTTATAACAACACATTTTATATTAACGAAACTTTAAAGCAAAATCACGTTTACCAAAGTTAATGTCAGTTCTGTTTTACTGGCAGGAATCACGAAAGTCTTTTTCCTCTGTACTGTTACTATTTAGCTCTCAACGGTCATTAAAGTATTTGATACGCTCTCTAATAAAATAAATTTAATTATAGTTCGATCTACAGAAGGTAGTTTCGAAAATAAACGTTAGATAGCGCTGTCGGCAAGTAGGGATGTCCAGCGCCATCAACCTCTCGGGCCAAGGCATTTTCGACGCGAAAATTTGTTTCCAAGAGTGTACCATACGCGCTAAAGGGTTAAGTAAAAAATTGTATATGACACGGATAAAGTGCAAATTTGGCTAAATTCAGAATTAGCAGGTTAATATTAACTTTATTCGAAATCGCTGGATTCAGTTCGAAGAAAGAACAGCTTCGAATACACTTTCCACAGACGTGGAACTAAAGCTGGATGAAGTTGACAGGGATGACAAAGTGGCTTGGGTAGGTGACGTAAGTTACGTTAATAAAATAGAGATCTTTTGATTTTATCTCGAAGCCTATCTCTGCGAGCACCTGCTCTTGAGGTAATTCGGCAATCGCATATCTTCGTCGCCAGTCGACACAACCGTGGCCGGCACTTTGGGACGGCAGAGGACGCGTGCATGAGGTCATAAGCTGCAGTAATGTTCAAATTTTCCAATTTTCCCATTCAAGACTCATAACGGTAGTAGTGCTGTAAGGAAAAGTCACTCTGGCGACCGGCCCTCGCAAGGCCGGAAATAAGGAAAAAATAAGTCCTATTCAGTTGCTCCAGTTGTTATCCATATTGAGAAATTACATACTCTTAATAAAACTCCCGCTGAAATTATGAATGACATCGTTTTGAGGTATCCTCCACCAAGAGATAAACAAGTTCTAGTGAGTGTAGTTCATGTAAAGAAAGGCATCTTTAAAACACAGTGGTGATGTTTGGAATGTAAATAAATGTTCATGTACTTTACAGATGATGCTGTTTACGTACATCCGATCAGCAGTGAACTTTCCAAACTATCCTGTTCGTCTGTTATGCGTTCAGGCTCGGTTGCAAGCACTTTCAGTTCTAGCATATTCAAATGCCTTAGCAGAGTGCGCTCATACTTTATTATATGAAGGATTAGTGGAAGAATTACGAAATGTTTTACACATAGCTGTTGATGATCAAGTTGAAATCCGAGCTTCAGCTGTAAGGACTCTGACATCGATTATACATTTGGATAGGAATCCGCATTTTCCGAAGTAAGTGACAATTTCATTCACAATATATTTGTTGGGTTAATATTCTCGAGAAAAGCGACTACACAGTGTGCATGGCAATACAGTAAAAAACTCCATTTTGCACATTTCAACGGTAAAAAAACCATGGTATTCAGTAAAGTGAACTCGGCTCGGTACATGATAATAGCGAGTTGTAAAATCGAAGCATAAGAGAAAAATGCCTTATGGATGTTTAGAACTGAGAAGTTTTTGCGTTCCCTGGACTCATGTCACTCCACTGGGCTTCACTTTCCCACGTGCGTAGGTTTTCTGAGACCCTCATTTGGTGGATGCGAAAGGAGTGGGAGGTTGGTTACTTCGACGACGGGGGCCATTGTATCAAATGTGGGCTGTTCTTTACATGTTGGGGGAAAGCGGATTTCGTTCTTGTGCCACTATATGATGATGATGATGATGATGATATGAGCCCATTGAATCCCTAAAAAGGCAGTGGCCTCCTGTCAGAACACAGGGGTAGTTCTGCTTATCTCTTTAAGTGAACCAGTCATTAAGAGTCCTTAATGCTCTCGTGGCTCAGTGGTGAAGTCGCTTGCTTTTCAATTTCTGTAGAATCCCCGTAGAACCTTATGTAAAATTTGTTACGACAAAACGACCTAGCCCAACCCCTGTGAAGCGCCCTAAACCCTGCCGCTATCCTTATTCCTTCCCAATACAGGCCGATTGACAGATGACGCAGGGTGCGTGCGAGATGCGAGCGTGAAGAAGCAACCTGTCTGCGATTCCCTGACTTGACTGCAACTGACGTGACTTGACTACCCAGCGGCCCATAAAGGGTGCTGGGTGATTAATAACGAAAGATTACTATCCCACTAAAATTAACGGAGGATTATTACCCGGTGCGTTCATCGCTCCTTAAGAAGCTTGGAGACGCGTTGCATCTATACAGACGCAACAAATTTTAAAAAAAGACATTGACACTATAGTGGCATATACAAGCCACTATGTACTTCGATTTATTTATAATGGCACTTAACGTTTAATCAGACGTTACGGTGTCATCCAATGGGGAATTTGAACGTCACCATAGTGACGTCACTACTGACGTTTAAGCTCCCGATTGGATATCGTAACAGCAGACTTACGTCAAGTGCCACTACAAATAAATCGAAGTATCGACCGACTGTGACAGTTCGATCCGTTGCCACACATTACTACGCACATGGCAGGTAAATAGAATCTCAAAACATTAGGGAACTTTTGCACCCTCGATCATTCAAGCAATCGACAGCACTATCGATATTCTGCGCATGAGCAGTTCAAGCTCTGCATCACTTTAGTGCATCTGCGCATGCTCATAAAATCGATAGTGCTGTCCGCTATTGCATGCACAAACTCCCTGTCATGTTCATAACCTTTGCCACAGACGAACTGTCTCACCTCCGCGCCTTCTTGTGACTGATATGAGCGGCAACGCTGAACTGTGGCTGTGGAAAGTAATCAAATCCTTACAACACTATGAAGGGTATTAAAGTAGGTGGGGTTCCTTGAGGAACTAAGTGGGCAAATATATGCTGAGTATTATTAATTCACTCGTATAATATAAATGTTAATCAGAATGGTAAAGCTAAAGATAGTGTGAATGTTAAGTGACTTGATCTTGTGAAAATGTATGGAAATAGTCCTAGGAAATTATTGAATAAAATAATTGAGAATAGGGAAATGAATAAAAAAGATCTTCCTATATTTGTTTCCGATTAGCAGTGTCTTAAATTCGGAATATAATTTATTGATTAATAAGTTTCAAATTACTAGTCTTCTTATTACTAATTAATTCCTAATCGATGGGATGATTATTAGTCCTAGAAGGGTTCTTAATCAGTTTATAAGGTTATATATGTTTATGTTTGATCGAATGATGAAAAAAGATTAGATATCAGTTTGTTGATTGAATTTTATTGGTATGTATTACCATCAGGTTTTATGTAAATATTTTGAAGGTTTTTTGATTTCAAGGGTATGTGGCTTCTCCTTTTAATGATTGTATTGCTTTTTAATTTTGTTGCTACAAATATAATAGTAACTCACATCCAGCTCTACTCCTACCTCAAGCAAAAAGAGAGTTCAACAAACTACGTAGTGAAGCTACATTTACGTCCAGAAGCTAAATAAGTCTGAATTAGATTCTCACCCCCCAATGGCATGCATTTTCTTTATTTACATTTTCAGAATTTTTTTCTTCCACCTTAAGCACTTATTAGGAAGCATTTTGCAAGATAATACACATAAAAGTCGAGATTTTCATGCAAAAGTTGTTTTTGTCCTTTAAAATCCTTTTTGCATTGCTTTATATATTTGTTGCTTCGAATTGCTCTGGTTGAAATGAAAATAGAATATCACGATTGGGGCATTATACAAAATATTTCTATGGTTGTAATGTCTACCTGTGATAAGATATGTTGGGAGTGATACTTTTTCAACTGTGATTGTTTCATATGAAAGAAGGGGTACACTATTAACATTTTTTTCTCCATGAATACAAATACAAAGAGGTTTCTCAGTAATATTAATTTCACTCAGTTTTGTGTTGAAGGATTTAGAATAGAACACTGAACAGCATTCCCAGGTTCTTGCGAATAACTAGAGCGTGCTGACCAAAGATGTCATAAAACCCGCAAAATACAAATAGTTTATAGGAGCAGGATATTCTAAAGAAAATAGGTAATACATGAGTAACGTTCTAATTAAATTTAACCTATTGTTTATGAATGATTAATCTTTAATAGGATTTATTAACAAGCAAAGTTAATGCAAAATAATTTCTTGTGGAGTCATCATTTGCCTATTCCAGATTCAGTTGTCTTGGACCAGGATTAATGTAAAGGAAAACCAAATAGGGAAACAAAATATAATAAAAACAAAAACAGTCTTACAATTTGTTGTTTATTAAAGCTTCCAAATTTTGCAGAATGCAAAATACATTTTCTATAAAATACACATTCAACAAATACAACATTTAATTTTAATATAAAATATAATGCATTGAAGTCAAGTTTTCTCTTTAAACCAGCAACTGCAAGGAGACATCACAGTTGTGGTGTAATAATTGGGAATGCACATGCTCTCACTAGTTCCGATAAATGAAAGGAAAGACTCACTAGGGTGTGTCCCCCATGCTAGGGAAATATTAAGACACGTGAGGTACCACACTCCTGGATTGTGTGGGATATTCACCCCACGAAAGGCAAACAAGACATGATCAGAAATGCAAAAGAAGTTTAATGACATGCTCTCTCAAAATAATTCATTCATTCATTCATTTCCACACCACCTATGAGGTAGAAAGCATGGTGCGTTTTTTTATACATGGTTTCCCCAGGAGGCCTAATCCATGTACCTATAAATAACTACACATTAGTACCTAACACAATTCTCACCACCCTTAGACATTTAATGGACCACATCACACTTATCAAAAATGTTTTCAGGCATGTATCCTTACACACTGGGCACATAAGCTGCACATTAATACATAACAAAATATCCAATCCCTTGTACATTAAATGGACCGCACCATTACACTTCCGTTTCAAGTGACCACACATTTAAGACTTCTTTTCCCATTAGAAATGTTTTCAGGCATGTATCCTTACACACTGGGCACATAAGCTGCACATTAATAATTTTTTTTTCTTTTCCTTTTTCCTCCCTAAACAAGAACATAAAACTGTTCATTATTCCTCAACCTTCTTCTAACCTGCAAGAAAACATTTAAATTAGCAACATTTCAAAACTAAAACTATCTTAATATTTAACTAGACAGAAGAACAAGAAAGATTAATATTAATATTTCACATAGAAAAAATTAATGGTTATTGCAAACAAAATCGAAAATGAATTTTTGGTTTTTAATAACCTCTTCAAAATCATTGATATTAGATAACTTTAACAGTGCTTACCATTTTACCTCTTAAATGAAAAAATGTTATTATCTTATTAAAAAAAATAACCCCCCAAAAATCAATCACAAATAAAAAAAAGGCAGCCCAACACATCCACGTATTTCATAAGCATAATAGTAATATTATTTTAAACACACAGACATATACAAAATAGCATTTTACTTCTCATCCTAGGCATGTACAAAGTTTATGAAATACATGTATACATCCAGACATACCACACTCTTAAAAGCATACTTCACACTATACAAGAAAAAAAATTGAAGAAATAATTTGGTGTAGTATTTGATAAACTCGTTTTAAAAATTGCCTTTATTTCTGGTCAAGAATGTTGCTAGTCTTGGCTGGCCAATAGCAAACACCCAGCCGTGACGTCACCGTTAGGCTAGACTGTTGGTGGGGGAACGGCCGTCAGTGCAGACTTTCCCGTTGATTTCAATTTTCAGTTTGTTACTTGTGCTGTCAGAGTCAGACTTGATTACAAACATCTAAATGCAAGGATTTCAGGTTCGTGATGAATTAACAACGTTCATCGATAGATTGGAGGTAACCGTTTTCTTTAGATCATTGGAGTTAAGTGCTTCGCAAATACTAATGTTAACAAATGTGGTGAGATACAGTATCGTAGGCTTTCACGGCCGGAGTCAATAGAAAGTAGATTTTCCGGGCTGGTAGGCCGTGGTCCAGTTGGCATAGTTGGGCCAAACGTTTCGTCCACGTCTGCGGTGGACATCTTTAGTGGCGGCAAGGTCGCGGGCGCAGTGTCCGGGACGGCGGCTGACTGGCGACTGGCGACGCGCAAACGAGAGTACATTTGTGCAGTTTTGTGAAAGCACTAAAAGTGCAATGCGCGTTCACGCCACCGCGGTGTGACCATTCCTACCCTTACGGGCATCTATGACCTATCCTGTAAAATAAAAAGAAAAACGAAGGTCAGAAACGACTTTAGCCTACCGGCGCGCGCATTGCGTGTGTTTTAATACTATGTTGTTTATGCTTCAGTCCCACCTCTCTGTTTCAGATTGCTCTTACTCCAGAAAGTGTTTCGGTCGCCTATACTTCGCCCTTTTTTCGGGTTCGTATGAGGTGATCGCGGAAATCAAATCATTTTCCGAGTCAGACGCTTTCTTAAAAAAGTTTTTAACTATATTTTTAATATGAATTTTTAGCAGTGGCATTGAAGTTTCGCGATGTAAAGTTTCTATACGAGTAAATCTAGGGGCGCAGAGGGCGGCCCTGAGACACTCGTTTTGAACTACTTGCAGTTTGTTCAAATGTGAAGTTGCTGCAATTGCCCAACTCGGGCATGCGTAGTCTATTTGCGGCCTAATTATTGCTTTATAAAGCGTGATGCAGTTTGCCGTTGACAGTTTGCTCCGCTTGTGAAACAAGCTTCGCAATCTGCCTCGGGTCTGCCGCGCTTTCTGTCGCACGTTTTCTATGTGCATTGCAAATGTCAAAGAGCTGTCTAACGTAACTCCTAAATATTTGACATTTTTTGTCCAATTAATCGCGTCTCCGCATAGCGCGAGTGGCCTCGGCCGCGTGAATCCGTGTGAAGAGTACAGCTGCACTCTTACTCACATTGACTTTGACCCGCCACAGTTTCAGCCACTCCTGGATCTGTAATAAATGCTGATCCAAGTACTTCTGGAGAAGCTCGATACTTCTGGACGTGGCTATTACAGCCGTATCGTCTGCATACAAGGCGAGCTCTGTGTGAGGGTGGGTGGGAATATCACGCACGTAAAGACTAAAGAGCGTAGGAGCAATCACGCTCCCTTGCGGCACTCCGGCCCGTACGGCGCGGCGGGTAGATTTTGCGTTCAGAAGCGTCACTTGAAATGGCGACGCGCTCTCTCTCAACTTTGTGCAGTTTTGTGAACGCACTAAAAGTGCAATGCGCGTTCACGCCACCGCGGTGTGACCATTCCTACCCTTACGGGCATCTATGGCCTATCCTGTAAAATAAAAAGAAAAACAAAGGTCAGAAACGACTTTAGCCTACCGGCGCGCGCATTGCGTGTGTTTTAATACTATGTTGTTTATGCTTCAGTCCCACCTGTCTGTTTCAGATTGCTCTTACTCCAGAAAGTGTTTCGGTCGCCTATACTTCGCCCTTTGATCGGGTTCGTATGAGGCGATCGCGGAAATCAAATCATTTTCCGAGTCAGCCGCTTTCTTAAAAAAGTTTTTAACTATATTTTTAATATGAATTTTTAGCAGTGGCATTGAAGTTTCGCGATGTAAAGTTTCTATACGAGTAAATCTAGGGGCGCAGAGGGCGGCCCTGAGACACTCGTTTTGAACTACTTGCAGTTTGTTCAAATGTGAAGTTGCTGCAATTGCCCAACTCGGGCATGCGTAGTCTATTTGCGGCCTAATTATTGCTCTATAAAGCGTGAGGCAGTTTGCCGTTGACAGTTTGCTCCGCTTGTGAAACAAGCTTCGCAATGTGCCTCGGGTCTGCCGCGCTTTCTGTCGCACGTTTTCTATGTGCATTGCAAATGTCAAAGAGCTGTCTAACGTAACTCCTAAATATTTGACATTTTTTGTCCAATTAATCGCGTCTCCGCATAGCGCGAGTGGCCTCGGCCGCGTGAATCTCAGTCTCCGTGTGAAGAGTACAGCTGCACTCTTACTCACATTGACTTTGACCCGCCACAGTTTCAGCCACTCCTGGATCTGCAATAAATGCTGATCCAAGTACTTCCGGAGAAGCTCGATACTTCTGGACGTGGCTATTACAGCCGTATCGTCTGCATACAAGGCGAGCTCTGTGTGAGGGTGGGTGAGAATATCACGCACGTAAAGACTGAAGAGCGTAGGAGCAATCACGCTCCCTTGCGGCACTCCGGCCCGTACGGCGCGGCGGGTAGATTTTGCGTTCAGAAGCGTCACTTGAAATGGCGACGCGCTCCGCGCGGCCGCGGCTTTTATAGTCGGCGGGAGGGGGGCCCCCCACTGCGGAGGGGAAATTCCCACTGCGGCGCCCCCTCCCGCCGACTATAAAAGCCGCGGCCGCGCGGAGCGCGTCGCCAGTCGCCAGCCAGCCGCCGTCCCGGACACTGCGCCCGCGACCTTGCCGCCACTGAAGATGTCCACCGCAGACGTGGACGAAACGTTTGGCCCATCTATGTCAACTGGACCACGGCCTACCAGCCCGGAAAATCTACTTTCCAAATGTGGTGAGAGTTCAGCTTCTTTCCCGCAATATATTTGCTTTACATGTACATATATTAATTAATAGGAAAACTATAAGACTACCCTAAGATAAATCAATAAGAAAGGGGAAGAAAAAAACAGTATAGTGCTTCAAGGAGTACCAATTGGTTGTTGGAAAAATTAATATATTCTAATTGTCCTTTTCTTATACTAAGTTTATTTTCTACATTTTCATATTTGCACCAAACAACTTTTTAATTTACAGATGGAAGTTAATATTTGTAGGAAAGAACAGCCTTTTCAAATTCCTACTGCAGATTCATCACCACCTGGTAAATATCAAAACAAAAAATATTGCGAATATTGTGGAATAGTGCAACATGAAATCACTATTAAATCTATCTTAAGTTATCACATAAGTACATTGATTTATTATTAAAATTATGATTAATAAAAACATTTTTTAAATGTTTTATTTAGATGATGAAGAAATGAGACCACCTGAAGATGAAAGGCCACCTGTGTTAGAAGAAATGGATGTGGAGCCAGCTGCAAGTACAGAGTCTGGTGTCAATCCTCCTAGTTTTCCAGAGGGAGCACATCCTCCTCATAGTGATGCAGGTGGTGAATCGTCTATTTTGAGGCGCCAGAAAGAATATGATGCTGCAAAAACTGGCAAGATGTGCCGTCCTAGAAGAGCTGCTTCGCTGAAGTCCAATCTTAATTTCCTCAAGGAGGCAATTCAAGATACTTCGCTTGCTGATAGTATTCGACACATCATGGATGGATCACTTCCTAGCTCATTAAGACATATAATAAGTAATGCTGAGTATTATGGATCTTCGTTATTTCTGTTAGCTACTGATGTAGTAACAGTATATGTATTCCAAGAACCATCCCTTTTATCATCACTGTAAGATAATGGATTAACTCATGTTGTGTTGGAAGCTCTACTTGTGAAAGATGAAAGTATTCTTGGTTAATTTTTATTTTATGTGCCATTAATGATACTGTTCTGGAATTCTTATTAACAATGCTATTCAACTAAACACATATGTATGAAAACATTTTGTTTCAATTGACGGTTTGTCAGATCTTCATAAAGTATAGGGTTGATATTATGAAGAGTACCATGATTACTATGATTTTTAAGTGAAGCGTTTCTGGACAGTGCAAATAATTTTTTTAAAAATTAACAATTATTTTGTATTAATAGTTTTAATATATTTATTTTTAATAATTATTTTATATTTAACAATTTGAAACTTGTTTTTTCAGGTCCCTGCAACACGTGAAGTCTTGGGCTCTCTTCCAAATGTTTTCAGTGCATTGTGTTTAAATGATCGTGGTTTGGCTCAATTTATTGCGTGCAAACTGTTTGAGAGATTTGTAATTCTTTAAATAATCTTTCAAACGGTTTGCAGGCAATAAATTGTCTTGTCCCTGTCTACTTGGGAGCGATGAGGCGGCAAAGAACAACTGATCCCATTGGAGATATTCCTTCAAATTTAGGAAATGCTATGGACGAATTCATGCGTCATCAACCCACGTTGAAGAGTTCTGCTACTTCTGCCATCATTAAGGTAAATTGTTTGTTTCAAAATGAACTTATATTTTAGATTTTATGGGCATTTCCATTTGTATTGATTATATAATGTCTTAGGTCCTGGGATTTTGTCCATGAACAATACGTTTTAAACTTCTAGCATTTTTCTTTGTATCTTTCCCATATCCATGAAACTGACATTTCAAAAGTCTTCCTACAGTTCACTGTATGTGAGGTATGACCAGAAAATGGACAAGCTGGTGCAAGTTGGCACCAGTGATCTGCCAGCCCTCATGAATGAGGCAGTTCAGCTGCGACACTAAATTGCTGGCATTTTCCTTGGTTTCATTCAAAATTTCAGTGCAAGGGGTTATGTGCATGACCATGTGATGATAATCAGGCCTTGGATTTTGATGTAAAAATTCTGTGAAAATGACTTAAAGGTAAAGTAAGAGGAAAATGACGTGTAAAATGACTTAAAAAGAAGGGGAAAATGACCTATTTTTTAAAAATACTTAAATTCAAATGAAAGTCTTAATTTGTATGAAAATGTTTATTTATTTAATGAATTTTACATATTTAAATACTAAAATATTTAATATTACATAATTTATATATAAATTATACGTAATATAAAGTCTTTATTTTAGAAAGAAAGGTAATCCTTAGCTCAGATCTCCAACGGTTGGGTTTGGAAGGTTGAGGAAGTTACTGATGGAGGAGGATCCTTGTAATTTTGAGAGTTTGAAAAATTTAAGTCCACTACTGTAATGAATTTCTTCATAAAATGGTGATACAATAAAAACTTGGTTTTTGTGTGTCATTGTAAATTCATAAAACATTCACTAACAAAAAATACGAAAAGGAAACAAAATAAGTAAAAATGACTTGGTTCCAAAATATGACCTAAGAATTGAAAAATTACAAAAAATGTCCAAATAACCACACATTTCTATCACCTATGTGTTGTAATAAACATATATTTACAAGTTAGCTACATCTAGAACGCATTAATGAAAAGATGACATTTCAGAATCTGAGTCCTGCTTATTGCCATTGGACATAAGTGATCCTCACCAGGCCTGGGCCAGCCATTTAACACCCAATTTCTTGTTGGTACATGTAATAAATTTCTTCCCCTAACACCCCTAAAATGTAATGCAGTTAGTTTTGTGGGTCCTTGATACCAGAAAAGGAGTTTATGACGAAACATCTATGTGTCGTCTATCTGCCTGTCTGTAAACAACACTAGTGGCTTAACTGCTGGCTGAATTTTCACAAAAATTGATTTCCTGCTCAGTGGCTAATGTTACAACCTCTTGACTTGCAAACGAATATTTTGGTTTTGGGGAGTTGATATTTTGGTGTTCAATTTTACATTACAATAACCTTTTCAAAATTTTCTCCAAAATAGCTCCAAATTTTTCTTCAATATTTTTTTTTTTTAGATAGTGTGTAAAAATGGATAATTTGAATTTTTGAATATTGCATATGTTTAAAATATTTTTTGCATCTTCCTACAACTCAACAAAATTGAAGATGGGTATTTTAATAATAATGAAATGTGTTCTTCAAAACTAAATCTTTAACGAGCCTATGTGCAATTTTTTTTAAAAGTCGGTGAAGTTTTTGTATACTTTTGTGTGAAATAAAGGCAATTTTTAAAACGAGTTTATCAAATACTACACCAAATTATTTCTTCAATTTTTTTTCTTGTATAGTGTGAAGTATGCTTTTAAGAGTGTGGTATGTCTGTTTTTTGTGGAACTTTGAAATTTCAAAAGGTGCTAGTTATGAATAATGCAAGAGAGTATGTGCTGTTGTAACACTAGTTACATTTATAATACGTAATAATGTTTCAATTGGTTTTATGGTTATTTATCCCTTGGTGTGTTTTGGGGAAAGTTATGATGTACTGTTTCGTATTATAGCTTTTGGAGGAGCTTTGTGAACTTGGACGTGATCCAAAATACGTGTGCTGGCGGGCTCAAAACAGAATGGATGTGTCTCCTACTCCTGCACCACGTCCATCAACTAGTAATGAAGGGGGTAGTAGTGATGAGGAGGAAGAAGAATCTACCTCTTCACACACACAGAGAGAGGAAACGACTACAGAGACCACTTATTTCAGTGAACGTTCAGTAAAGCAACTGACTGACGTTCACTGAAATATCTGGTCTCTGTAGTGGTTTGTTGCTTCACTGGACTACATAATAAATGTGGTAAGCAAGTGTTAACGTGGCTTTCACAGTTTGGTGACCCAAACATTTCATTGCATATTGTTCTTCAGAGAAAATTTCAATGTTTCATATGTTTTCAGGAAACAGCGCAATGGCTGTAGTTCAGAACCCAATTACTCTCAACATTGTCATTTTTGCTTCTCCCTAGTAATGCTTGCCCAAAACAAATTCCACATGGATTGGAAAGAGATAGAAATTTATTCATATTCATTTACATACACTGAAATGTACATACACATGCATCCTTGTTATTGATAAATTAATTTACTGATGTGATTTTTCCAGATGAAATTTGTGGATGCCATCTTAAGTAATAATTCCACTGATGATCATTGTCGGGAATTTGTAGAACAGAAAAGTAATCCTTTCTGTTCTAAAAATTCCTGACAATGATCATTGACTGCTCAGTGACCACCTCTGATGTCAATTTTGGGTTTTACCAAATTTGCCTGTTGATTATCCTGTCACTGCTGCTGCACAAGCAGTTGCTACTGTTTGTAAATCAATTTTGGTTAGTTTCAACTGTTACTGCAATGCTGTTAGTTCACTGTCAATGTAATTTTTTTAAATGCTAATATTTTACTTTCAGAATTTGTCTCATGAGCCTCAGGTTCTAGAAATTGGACTCCTGCAATTGAGTGTTGTATTGGACTCTCTCAGACCGTTGCACTACCCAATAGAAGAACCTGGAAGTTCTGTACTTTTGCATGAATTAGCTACAGCTCCTAATCTTGAAACAGCTTTCAGTACAGCATCAGCTACCCCTTTATTACATGCAATGAGTGCTGCTCATGGCTATGTTGTGATGTTTGTACATGTGTGTCGGACTGGACAAGTAAGTTAAAGCAATAAACATTTAATTAATGTTTTACATCTTTCTTCAATATGAACTTAAATAATTTTGTTGATTGATTTCAGACCGAAATACACTCCCTCTCAATTTCTCATTGGGCTTCAGAGTTGGGACTCACTGTTCTGCGTGGCTTGGACAGATTGTATAATTCCATTGTCAAAATATCCATAATCCATAGGAAGGTTGATCTGAATTGAAGTTTAATCTCTCAATTTAAGTAGTAGAGAGGGTAGTTAAGAGTATTTGATGCCAATATCTGCGTTTATGGCAATGTTTTTGTCACTAGAAGCAGCACTTCTAGCATATTGAGCAGATGTATGATTAGCAAAATAATTCTTGTCCCAAACACTGAAACTGGAACAGGTACCATTCCTGTTTCCACCACAAGGAACTCCATTTCCTCCTCTATTCCCATCACCATCACCAATGCCACCACCGTCCTCACCTCCCCTGCTGCTGCCGCCACTGGCACCACCACTACTGCCACCACCACAGCCATTGTCATCATCACTTATTGTGATCACAGGAGGAGAATCATCACCGATGGCAATCACAGAAGCAGTATCATCAGGGATGGTAAATGCAGGACTATGTGGACTGCCCATAGGAGTGATGTCTCTGAGAGGACTCAGATTCTGGTGAACTGTCATAAACAAGAACATCATCAGGATGTGAGTAAACAAGTTCGTTTAGGGGGTAGCCACTTCTGAAATAACTCTGCAAGGGGATCTGGGGATCAGTAACTGAAAGCAAGATGTCAGAAAGAGAGCAGAGAACATTCAGTTCAAGCACCGCAAAGAAATGATGGGGAGAAAAGTGGGCCACTGATGCCCAAGTCATCAATACTGAAGATTTTGGCTGATGCTGTCGGATCTTATTCAGCTTGTGCTAAACTTATTATAGATCATACATATACAGCAGGAATGAGTGAATTAGTGATTGAAGTAAGTTTTGTATTGGCATTTTATTAAAGATTCTTGAATTTTGTATGGACGATGTTAATTGTAAATGTGTTTTTGCAGGATTGTACTGCTTTGGCATTCATACTTGACAAGTTAATTCCTGTCAATGAAAATCAGTATGATAGGGAGTGTCAAAGTACTGCACGTATGCTTATTTCTGCAATTGCAGCATGTAATCACATTCCAGAAGCACAGACAACCCTTGTGTGTGAGGTAATGTAATTACACAATATCTATCTGGTATTGAGTTCATTTTCTATCATTCTCATTAAAAATGTTGTTTTCAGCTGCAAGCAGCTTTATTGCATATTTCAGCAATGCCTGAATCTGTTGAAAAACGTACGCGCACTACAAACTTGTCAGCAATAATTAAACATATAATTCAGAAATATCTGCGATTCGTTAAACAACCACAAACACCATCAATGAAATTGCATCAGTATAGGTATGTTAATAAGTATGCACATTCACGTATAGTTGATCATTAATATTGATATGTTAATATTATTTGTTTGTGAAAAGGTACTGTTTGATGGAATCTGTATATTTTTCTTCCTTTTTTCAGTAATAATTGTAAAGTTTTCATTATTTCACATTCTTATCATTAATTTGTAATTTTTTTGTAATGTGTTAAATGTAGGCTTTTGTGTACGTAGCCCATTGGGAACATTAAATCACAATTCTTTGATTAGATAGACATTTATATAATTATTCCCAAGTTAGAGTGAAAGTTCAATTTTACTTACTACTCTCAAATCTGTAAGAGAATTTGCTCCCTTCTGGTAATTTGTGGGATAATTGGAGGAGAGGACTGGGAAGTAGTCACCTTGATATCCATTACATATGATATTTACCGATTATTCAACACCTATGATTACATGAAATTTCACCTTATGTCTTAGAAGAGCATTGGTAAAGCTACTGGCTTTGCTGAATTTGTACTGGAGATTTAGAATGACTCCTTGAGAGGGCAGGGGGAAACACACAGAAACAAAGGAAATGATATGAAGACATGGGGGAATAAGTCCAATTTTTATGAATTCTGGATTATAATGCCATCTGTTAGATCAATAGTTCAATTTCCTTTTGATATAGCCAGAATCACATAAAATGTGGAAAATCCAGAGAGATTCACAATTGAAGATGGAAGACCAATGAAAGTCCCAGTATTTGATGAAGAACTGATGAGTGTCCATGCATTATTTTCTAAGAATTGGTCAGTTAGTAAACTGATTATTTATTTTCTTTGTACTCCATATTGCAATGTAATTTAGTGTGAGAGGGTAAAATGGATCTTGAGAGCAATCCAGAATTAACTGAAAGTGCAAGGAATAGATCTTCAGAATATAAAGATACAATTACATACAAGATTAACTTTCCATTATTCTATATACCTTTGGCATTTTAAAAATTTTCATTTTTGTTGTTTTCTCTGAGACTTAAATTTCAATATTTTTATTAAGACTTATTATATTAGATGGATGCCGATCAGATGGCCGAGATCGCTAAGGCAGTAGTGCCGGAGTGGTCTCGGACCAGAAGATCGCGGGTTCGAGTCCCGCCTCGGGCATGGGTGTATTTGTGCGTGTGTTTGTATGAGTGTGTCGTCCTCTCACCCCTCATTATCATCATTTCATCTTTCATACCCCCAGGGCTAACAACCCTGGGGGATAAAAATCGGATTCAGTAAAAAATACTGATCTCCCCCCAATTGAGGGTGAATTACATGCACCTGCTACCGCGATATATGATACTGAGCCACGGTAAATGCAGGATGTATGAACGTGTGGTCCTAAGTTGGCCTATTCGCGAGAAATAAATAAATATTAGATGGATATTTATCAACATTCCAAATTTTTTGTATTCATTAAAGGCTCATTGTTATCTTTACTCCATTGTTGAAACAAATAAAATTATAAGGCATAATGTTTGCGTTTCAAGCAGGAAAAAGTACTGATGATGCTATTGTCTATGTAACTAACGAAATCAGTAAATTCATAGATAAAAAAAATATCTCATGTATATCAGTCTTTATTGACTTGGCAAAAGCACTTGACACCATAAACCATGAGGTCTTATTAAAAGAAAACTGACAAATTATGGATTCAGGGGGTTGTCTGCAAATTAATCAAAAGCTGTTTAACAAACGGAACACAGTATGTGAAAATAGGTGGAGAATGTCATGAGAATTTGACAGTGAAATGTGGGGTGCCTCAGGGTAGTATTATAAGACTGCTTTTATTTATATTACATATAAATGATGTTTTTTAAAACTTTGCCTAAAGGTGATTCAATTTCTTATGCTGATGAAACAAGTATAATTGTTAAAAGTAAATCTTGGAAAGATGTGATTACTCAAGCTGAAATTAATTTGTCATCAATAGCAAAATGGCTAAGTCAGAACTTCTTTAGTTTAAATTTAAGAAAAACTGTATTTATAACTTTTGGTAGCTATCTGGATAGTATACCAAGAGTCCTGTAGCATGAAACTGCATAATGCAAACTGTGATAACTTAGGCTGTAATTGTATAAATATATTGAGAGCTGAAGATACTAAATATGTAGGAGTTTATGTTGACCATAACTTGAAATGGAAATATCATGTGTCGCAAATAACGCAATAAAGTAGATATCTTATATATGTTTTGACAAACTCTGATCGATTCTTGAAACTAAACAACTGCTAATTATATACTATGCTTTATTTTCGTCAATTATAACTTACGGTTTAGTAGCATGGGGCAGAGTATACGAATCTATTATTAATCTACCTTGAATTAACATTCAAAAAAGGGATTATTACAATTATTCATAAAAAAATAGCATACCCCCACAAAATCTTTATATAAAGAAACCAATATAATAGAAATAAAGCATTACTTTAATGAAAAATCTATATTACATAATTATGCGTGGCTTCAAGATTAATATTTAAGAATGATTAAAATCAAAGATTACCTAATATACGATACCAAGAGTTAACAAAGCCTTGTGCCTGAAAAGACACAGTAGTTGGAATTAAAGCATTTGATGCGTTAACTGATATCTTAAAAAACTTCTATTGTATAAAAGTTCAAAAAGTTACAAAAGACCGAGAGTTGTTTGATTCATCTGGACAGAATATTATAAATTCATTTTCTCGTATTTACAGTAGCTTCCTACATCTTTTCGTTTTTCTCCAATAGTTTCTGTTTTTCCACTTAAACTTCAAATTTTATATTCCTTTATTCAGGGTTTTTTCCATTTTATGTTAAGTGCGATAAAGGACATGTTACTATTTAGTGAAATGTTTTGTAATACATTTTTTCAGGTCTGCGCTCAGGTATAGCCTCCTACAGCATGTTCTGTATGTGGGGGAAAATACGTTTATTTTAGAATGAGAAGGAGTGAAATTGTGAAGGAGGACGATGTAAAATAAAAGATTGTGATTTTACCTCTGTTAGGAATGTATCACATGAGCGTTAAGTTTACGCGCGTCACCTAACGCTGATGACTGCACACGTCACGTAACGCTCGTCGTAGATTAACACTATCTTATGCGAAAGGGCACACGAACGCTCTTAGCGACGTGCGTTGTGCCCACAGCTGAAGCAGGACTTACAAGCTACAACAAAAGTCAAGAAGTTTTTCTAGCTTTACACGCGCGATGAGCGTTGGCAACAACGCACGTCACAAAGAGCGCTCGTGTGTCGTTTCGCATAAGATAATGTTAACCCACCACACGTTTTAAGTGACTCGTGTGCGTAGGTATCGACGCAGCTGGCGTCCTCAGCGTTAGGTGACGCGCGTCGATGCCTACCCAACGCAATGCTCGTGTGACACAGACCTTATATTCTTCTACCAATGCATATGATCCATATTTTCTAAGTTTTTAAACCTCTGTAATGCTAATGAATGAGATTAAAATTCGTGTGGTGGGAAAGTGCAGCGGCAGTGCCCATTTTGCGCAACGCGCAGTGCTTTCCAGGTGGTGTTGTGGCAAGCAGGCTGTTGTAAATTGCGGGGAAAATTGAAATTATACCATCGCAAATGCGGGGTATTTATAACAATATGAATATACGGAAACTGATGGGACTGACAAGAAATGTTATAAAGGTGGGAAAACATAAATTGCGGGAACGTAAAAGTGGGATTTTACTAAATATAATTATTTATGTATATTGAAGAACTGATGATATCAAACATATCAACTCACTCATACTAAGATCTAAAATATCTAGATTTTGATTATTTTAAAATTTTGCGAGTTCTAAAGAAAATGTTGTTTGATGTATAAAGTTTAGAATAATTACATAGGAAAAAAGATTTTGTATGTCTAGTAGATCTTTAGGGACATAAACAAGTTAACTAAGTAATAGTGGGCAATCTATGGATATTGTTGTAAAACAGTGCTGAAGTGCTAGAAGGCAAATATTGCCAGAAACAGGAGGTAATGTTTTCCTTTTAGAATTTTTATTTGTACTTGAAAACAATCCGAAAGCTATTGGAAAAATGAAAAAATTAACTTGATTGGGATAAAATCACTAAAAAGGTATTTTAATTTTCAAGTTCTCTTGAGTGTGTTTGGAGGATTTCAGACATAAACATTTTTCTTAGGCCTACAAGGTAAACGGTAAATGGGATCCCTATTCCCTGTATTTGATTTTGATCTGTGAAATGGTATATTCTAGCAAAAAAGTTAATTTAAAGGAATGGAAGGTGATAAAATGACCTACAATAGTTTCTATTCCAAAAAGCTTTGGAGTTATTTATTAGTGAAAACAGAACATTCTCAAAAAATGCTTTGTCTCTCATTTTTCGACAAACTTTGCCTTCTGGAACCTCAGCACTTTTCCACAATACAGTAGTTGAATATGTAGAAAATTAAATTTTCTTAAAATTTGTTATGTATTATTTAATATTGGATCTTCAAAATCTAAAGTTACTGTATTTGGAATTTTGTATCAGATTGTTTATCTGTTTGAGTGCCTTGACCACATAGCAATGTTTCAGGAGATATATTTTAGTTTATTTTACAATTGATCCACAGAAAAATTACACTTTGGCCCAATGACAAAAGAAAATATGAAATTCCCTTGCCCTGTGGGTTTCATGGTTTGCTCATTTTATTTTCGTGATTGTGAGTAAAATTAAATTATTGTCATGTTTGCAGGCTTCTGGGTCCAGGCAACCATGACCTCTCGATCACCACTAACCAAGCTGGTTATCGAGATGCTACTAGGGTTGTAGTGATGGATAATGGAATGGGATTATTTGCCAACACCAATTCAGAAGAAGGGCAAATTGATTTTGTTGTAAGTCTTGTTTTCAATTTCTTTTAACAATATTTTGTCAAATTTACTTGGTCTATTGTTGTCATTGAGCGAATAAAAGTAAGTAGAACTTGGTTATAAGAGGTGTCTGGAAACGCCTTTTACATAGTACAAATACAAATTCAAAAAGAATTAACAGAGAAAAGCCTTTGAGGAAACAAATAAAATATGAAAAATTTCACATAGGCGGAAAGTAGTACAAACATAAGCTTGAAAAAAAGAGGAAAAAGAAGTAAATACCAGCTTACAAATTCCAAATAATTGAAACTAATTAAGATGTTTATTCAAAAAAAACTTTGTAAGGAATTATTTCCAGTTGTCAAAATAACATATTCAGAGCCCAAGCTATTCGCCGAGTTACAAATGTGATTCATCGACTCATTATCGCAATAGTTACTCACAGACGTGTCAACTAAAAAGGAAGTTCTCCTAAAGATTCGCTTTGGTACTCTAAACGATATACAAGAAAGAATGTCTGCGTAGTCTATTCTATCCAACAAAATGCCATGTAGGAAATTAGTATCAGCTCACTTTCTTCTACAATAAAGATTATTTAATTTAGATCTTAGGAGAATGAGATCATAGTCATGATTGTCTGGGCCCATTGTCAGGTCAATTCTATGGGCCAAAATCCTTAGGAACTCTTGTTGAAGTCTTTCAATGGCTGGTATACTCAATTTTGTATATGGGCTCCAAACAAGCAATGCATATTCAAGATTTGGCCTAACAAGTGAACCAAAATGGTTACATCACATCAGAACTGCATAGAGGTCTACCCCCATATTTTCTGTGCCTTAGAAATAACGCTCTGAATATGATTCCTAAAGCATACCATTCAGCTTACTATCAAACATGACACCCAGGTCACTTATACAATCAACTGTGCTTAAAGTTTCATCTTCAATTTTATAACCTGCTGTTATTTTATTCCTTTTTGTAGTAAATGATGTAACAAAGCATTTTCCCACATTTAGCCTCAGTAATGTCATGAAATGAAAATTTGTATTGGCCTAGCTGCTCAATAATGGTTTTCACTGTATTTAAATCTTCTACTCTTTCTATTATGGCCGTTTTTTAACATGGCAAGGTGGTGGGAAAGTGCAGTGATAGTGCCTGTGTGTGCAACGCGATTTGCATTCCAGATGGTGTTGTGGGAAGCAGACTGATGTAAATTGGGGGGGAAATTGAAAATATACTGTCGTAAATGCAGGGTATTTATAACATTAGGAATATACAAAAACTAATGGGAAAGAAATGTTGTAAATGCCATGGAAATGTAAATTGCAAGAACATAAAAAGTAGGGTTTTACTGTAGTTACCAAAATTAGTAATGTTGACTTTTGTGTCAATAAGAAGCCTGAATAGTTCCTTCTTATTATGTTCTGTTGTTAGTTTGAATATCAAAAAGTGGATAAAAGACTAGTGTCCTCAATTGTATTTCTGCAGTATTAGTTTGGTAAATTTCTCAAAATATTTTAATGGATTGTGTGATTTGGTAGGACCAATCTGAATACTTATTGGGACCAAGTTTAACTGCAACACGTGGCAACATTCCTACTGCTTTGTGGTGGTGGTGCGAAGAAGGAAAGTTGCTTGATGGTGATTCACAGCCAGACTGTGTTGTAGGTAAGTGCATGGTATTTGTGAGGACATTCAAAAGTTTGCTTTGTTTTGTACAAAATTTATTATAATCTTTACGTTTGTGTTTAGCAAATGCAAGCAAAGTAATTGAAGTGCTGGAAATAACAAAGGCTGAAGAAATTGCTTTGAGGAGAGAGAGATTTCGCAAAAGAATGGAAGAGGAAGAATCAAAACCAAGAAAAACAAAGAAGAAAATTTCCACAGAAGGTAAGATCGTAACCTCCCCTCCTTGCTACCCTCACCATAATTCTCTCCCTCCCCCTCTTCCATTCTCTGCACTCTGAATTCAACTGGTATACAAGATAGGGTAGGGATCCCAGTATTGAAGAAAACATACACAGAATTCACTTCCCCCATGGTACGTTACATAGTTTTTAACATTAAATTAGTGTGCGAGAGCAGTTGAGTGCAAATTACAAGTTAAAATGTTAAACTTTTTGGAAACTTATAGAATCTGTATTTAATCCTTTTATGATTGTGACAGGACATGAGATATTCTTAAAAAAGTATGTTTTCCCGTCTTGTTTAATGATTATAAGGGTCAAAATGTGATAAAAGTGCCTGAAAAATATTCTCGAAATATTCTTATAGTCTATAGAAAATCGCAAGAATGATTAAAGTTTGGTATTCAAAGGCACTATGTGATTAAAAAAATTAAATTGATATAAGAAGTTCTTTTTCATTTGTGTGAAATACTCTGTGCAAATTGATTTAAATGCAACGAGAAACTTAATATTTTTTTTACTTCTGGAGGTGCCTTTTGCCTACCTTGTTCTGTTACCCCATTTCAATTGTTCACCCCATGTTAATGCAAGGTGTCAAAACTTTTTTTCGACAAACTTTGGAGCTATTAGCTTGTTCAGAGTTGTAGAAAAGGCTATGAAAAGAATTATATTTCAGAAAAATTATGCCTTACAAAATAACATTATATCCAAACAAGAGCACAGGAAAAATAGAAATTTGGAGATTACATCCTGCCTAGATCTTACAATACCTGACTGGAAAATTAGAAAATTCGAGCAGGAGAAACTTCATCATTCTCAAGATTGGTAACAATTTGTGTATCTCAAAGATCTGTTCTAGATCCACTTCTGTTCATGTTATACACCAGTGATGTGGGTAAGAATATGAAATCATCACTGGTTTTAGTAGGCAAACATGACAAATAAGTTGCTGTGACTACTAATAAATCTCTTAATATATCTCATTTGGAAGGCTTTCTCGGTTTTCAACATAACATTGATGCAGCAAATTAACACAATGTACATACGACCAATTATGCATGCGCTAAAAGTCTAGTTCCTTTATCCAAAAGACTAAAAATTTAACTTTATCAAGATCTACATTATTTACAGTATGAAGGGAGATGTCAGAAAGTGGATGTCAAGATATTTGGTTAGAAGAGAGGGTACTTAATACAAACTACATAATTTTGAAAGACTTATGATAGTCAGGATTTTAATAAATTGTCCATTTGACATGGAAACCTGAAATAGAGAGGCCATGCCCTGAAGCTGTAGGAGCAGAAATCTAACATCTGCCAACAAGTGCATCTCTTCACAAATTGTATGGTGGACTTGAGGAATAAATATCCACAAAATTGCATTGAAAGCAAAACTGTAATGGATCTTCCAACATATGCCTAGTTGCTTTAAGGCTAAGTATACCGACACTAGTTCAATTTGTCGCCACCATGTAACAGCACCAAAATAAGCTAAAATTACTTTACTACTAGCGCCTGAACAAGTGGTCGGAGTTTCAATCAGTAAACGACATGTGGTTTGTATTTAATATAGAATTTACCCTATGAAGCCTCTTTATTAAAAAAAAAAAAAAAATTGAAAAATGAGTTTTGGAATATTTCTGGGGGGGGGGGGAATATGAGCTTATAGCGTGATGGCAGAGTGCTTCCTGAATCCAATGCCGTATCAATCGTCCAAATTGGCGCATCTTAATGGCTGTTTTTCTTTTTCTTTTTTTCAAAATGGCTGTTTGTCTGCCCAACTGTGAACAAAACTAGGGCCAAAACTACAAGTATTCCTACAATGTTATTGAAAATGAATATTCACTGGTCAATGTGAACAGTCTAAAAGCTTTACAATTTCGAAAAATATTGTTTGTAATTTGGGGTTACTTTAAATGACACGTTTTATATTTTCTCAAAAATGTCTTATGATTTGTGACTTCTGACTTTGACCGACTTCAAATTTGTTGCAAGAATAGTTAGAAATATGTTTTCAAGGTGGCATAGGTTCGATGTTTACTGTTAACTTTGATTTTTTGAAGGTTATAAATGTTTGAATTTTTCTCAGCGTCTCCTCACAACTACAATATTGAAAGAAAAACTTTTTTTTATTATTTTTTTTTTTTAATTTGAAATTTTTTTCTTTAATTGACGTCTTGCACATTTCTTTGAAAATTTTAGTTGTTTTCGTGTAATATTGCATGAAATATGTGCATCACAATAAATACTAAAAACCAGAATTACTCCAAGACTGTTCCGAATCTTTTTTCAAACTTTGGTAGGGATGTTACTTATTGTCCTGTGTAAGATTACATAAACGCCGCATTGCTTTATTCTTTTTTATTTTTCAAAACTTACACAATTCTTTTTCGACATTTCTCTTGCGTCCTTAATATTTACAGTATCGTCAACTTGTATACATTATTGCGTTTGTTTAATTAATGTCTCGTAAATAGAAACTGGAAAAATATGTAGTATGAAATGTCAAATTATGTATATAAATATGTAATGAAAACTGTAAGAATGTTATGAATATGTAAAATAGGATGAAATGTGTAATATTAAAATACACAATTATAAAACAAACATTATATAATATGAAATTACATTTATAAAAAATACAATATAAATTTTAAAGCCGATACAAATGTTGTAAAAAAAATTTGAAGAGTACAAATTGATCCATGCTTTGTACCGTACAACTTTCTCGTCAGTTGTAAAACCATCTTCATTTGGCAGCCAGACTAGATGCAATAGAAACCATCCTGCAAGCTGGCAATATCTACGATCAGCAAACTAATATTGCAGTGTGCAGCATTCTCAGCAAAGAGTTACATGTCGACGATCGGCAAAGTTTCTTGGAAATTAGGGGTGAAGTTCACAAGATGCAGCATCAGTGATAGTTCTCACACCTGAAGGGAAAACTGATCTCTGTCACTGACCGACCCAGGGCATCAATTGATGTCACTGCAATGCTTTTGACCGAGATGTCTTCGGGTGCGAGTCCAGACAGTGGCAGGGTTTTCGACACTAGCTATGTAGTTGGATTGAATTCAGTCACTGTCTGAAGGAGAATTCTAGCGGATGGCTGCTCTCATCGGTAGTTTTCCATGGTTTCTTTGACTAGCACTTGGCAAATGCCAAAGTAGTACAAGGAGCATTCCAAAAGTAATGCAATTTTAATTTTTTAAATTAATTTATTGAACATGTTTTCACAAACACTTAAAATTCTTCAAAATACTGTCCTTGGGCCTCTACACATTTTTTCCAGCGACTCTGCCATGAACGGTAGGCTCCCTGGAAGGCGTTATCGGGGACCTCTCGCAATGTCTTCGTCACGGCTGATTGGATCTCTTCTATGGACGAAAAACTGGTTCCTTTCAGGGCCGCCTTAACCAGAGGGACCAAAAATAAGTCTGCTGGGGCGAGGCCAGGACTGTAGGGAGAATAGGGAAGCGTTGGCACCCGATGTTTGACCAGGAACTCGCGGACTCGTAGCGCGTTATGGCAAGGCGCGTTGTCGTGATGGAGTTGCCAGGTAGTGGAGATGTCTTTTCTCGTCCTGACGACCCTTTTTCGGAGTCTTTCCAGCACATCCACGTAGTAGGCAGCGTTAACTGTTTGTTCTTGAGGAACGAACTCCTTATGGATCACTCCTTTGCTGTCGAAAAAGACATGGTTGTCGGTTTTGCTGGTTGACGGGCGCCTAGAACGTTGTTCATCGTGAACCTCTTCCCGGCCCTCCTTAAAGGCCTTTAACCACCTCGAAACTTGAGAGTAGGACAGAGCAGAGTCCCCATAAGCCTCACGAATCATCTTGTAAGTCTCCTCAAGAGACTTTTTCAGTTTAGCACAAAACTTAATCGCGTAACGTTGCTCGGTCGTCGATTCCATTTCTATCCGTGACACGGTCGGCGCGCAGAGATTCACGATAACTGACGTCTTGCCGCTTGCACAGCTTGCAGAGCACTGAGGCCGGTTTCATAGCAAAGCTAAGCGTCCCCCTCACCTACTGCAAGTGGTCCGATTCCACTCCGACCAATAGGAGCGACGCGGGAAATTCAATTGCATTACTTTCGGAATGCACCTTGTAGGTGCCCCGCTGGTGGGAGATACATGATTGGGGAAAAACCCTGCAAGCCGACAGGTAGTTCAGCACCATATCTCACCATCCACCAGGGGAAGATTACCATCACTTTCCGCAATAATGTGACCTGCACACCCAAAATGGCTAATCAATCATTCTGTTAATTGTGATACTGTCCTTTCGTTAATTGTGATACTTTTCTTTTGTAATTGTTAATTGTATTTTTTATCTATTTATTTATCTATCAAACAGGCTATCGCCCAATATACATTACATTCAATATTTACTTAATATAAGTTAATTGTATTTGCATACATATTGTTTCCTTGCTAAATCTAAACAATTTGATAGTGATGTAAAAAATATATCTATATCACATGTGTTTACTAGTCTACTCATATGCCACATAGGTGCATTATATTCCAGTTTTATCGTTATTTCTCGTATTTCGCATAGGTACATTAAAATTCAGTTTGGATAACAGTGCAGTACTATCAATATCATTGTTTATCAATTTATACAGAAATATAAAATCATTGAATTTTCTATGAGAATGTAGTGAGCTAATGTTCAATAAGCTCGCAACATGAAAATAATTATGTGTGAACCTCGGTGATGGAAGTTGAAGTTTCCAAGCAATATAGTTAAAGAACCTATGTTGAGTTGATTCAATTTTTCTCGAATAAATGTCATAATGAGGCGACCAAACTGGAGAAGCATATAATAAAATTGGTCTCGCTAACGAAAAATATAGTCTTTAAAATGGAAGGATTTTTGAATTCACTGGTCATTCTCATAACAAATCCAAGTAGTTGATTGGCTTTATTAACGACATAATTAATATTTATTTATTTATTTAGCAACAGGCTAAAAGCCCTATACAAAAGAATAAAAAGTATACAGTATTGTACAAAGGATTAAAAAATGGTTATAATATGCATAACGTGTTGACATATAAAGGTGATAACGGTGAATATTTAATACAGTTCATACAAATATGCGGATCTTGCATGACGTTTGAGTATACGAAGCGATGTTAGAGACAATGAAGGACAAGACACATCATTTCCCATTCGTAACAATCTAGACACAGGAGAATAAAATCCATACGATGTTCTATGAACTGGAACATTAAATAATCGATTCCTTCGGAGATGCCGATTGGGTTCATTAAAAACAAAAAATGTAGATAGTTCAGGACAGATAAACAGGCCGTTTACAACCTTATATAAAACGCACGCATCGTTATAATTTCTAAATGATTTTAATGAACTCAAATTAGTTAAGGTTGCAATTTCGGAATAATCGTGAGTTCTAGCTGGATTTCGCAGTTTAGCTTTAAATGCTACGTATGAAAAAAATTTATGCTGTACTCTGTCCAAGCGTTTTATATGAGTTGCAAAGTGAGGAGACCAAATCGGGGAACAGTATAACAGGATTGGTTTAACTAAAGTGTTGTACAAAGTTACCAATGTTGATACCTCTTTGAAGTCGACACTATTTCTTTTCAAGAAGCCAAGCATTTTCATGCTCTTATTTACAACATAATCTATGTGCTGATTAAAGTATCGAATTAGTATCGAATATGACACCAAGATCCTTAATATGTGACGCGATCAAGAGGTATATCCGATAGTATATACTTGTAATCAATGAAGGTTCTGCTCCGATGAAAACTAATTTGCTTACATTTGTTTACATTCAAATACATACCATTTTCAGAGCACCACAATGCTAAATTTCTCAAATCTTCCTGAATTTTAACGCAATCACTAATATCATTAACAGTTCGGTAAAATTTACAATCATCCGCATAAAGTAGAAATTTACAATGTTTAAAAGATGAGGCAATATCATTTATGAAAACAATAAATAAAATTGGCCCTAAATGTGAGCCTTGTGGTACTCCTGAAGTAACATTCATCTCTTTCGAGACATAAGACTTATATTTAACATATTGTCTTCTATCAGTCAGATATGAATGAAACCAGGTCGACATTAATCTATCAAATCCAAAAAACTCGAGTTTCGCAATCAATAAACAAATAGGAACTTTGTCGAATGCCTTTGAAAAATCAGTGTAAATAGCATCGATTTTCTGACCATTTTCCATATTAACATGAATATCTTGGCTAAATAGCATCAGGTTTGTCAATGTAGATCTACCATTCACAAATCCGTGTTGTTCATTTATAATCAAAGAGTTGATATGAAGATTAATTTTTTTTGAAATAATAATTTCAAATATTTTCGGAATAGAACTTAAAATGGATATTGGTCTATAATTAGAGATATCAGACTTACTACCGGATTTATGAATCGGTGTTACAAAACTAGACTTCCACAATTCAGGAACTGTGCCCTCTCTGAGAGATTTATTGAAAATTTCGCAAAGAGGTTTATAAAGAACATGTGCACACTTTTTTAGGAGAATAGCTGGTACTCCATCAGGTCCAGTACTTTTAGATACCTTTATTATGGTTAATTCAGCTAATACTTCTTCTGGAGTAATGACAAAGTTCGAAAAAGTATTGTGTGTTAATTGAATATTATCGTTACTCGTGTTAATAAGTCTATTCACATTAGAATCATACGGGGAATATACAGATTCAAAGTAATCCGCGAGCAAGTCAACTTCCTCTAGTCCTCCAATAGCAGTATGATGCTCATATGAAAGTACAGATGGTAGGCCATAATCTTTTCTATTATTATTTACAAAATTCCAAAAGGGTTTAATATCATTTTTAATTGATTGTTCAGTATCATTTATATATTTATTATAACAATCACGCTGGAGTGTCTTTGTTTTGAACCTGAATTGTGAAAAATTAGTATAATCTTCACTTTTTTGAAACATTTCATACCTCTGATGGTTATTTTTATCATAAATACAAGCTTTCAATTCATTGCTATACCAAGGTGGAAAATTTGACATTTTTATTAATCTGTTTGGAACATACTTAGCAATACAATCGTTTAGTTTATTGTAAAAAAAAAATTGATGGAATCAAAGCAAAATTTCCAAGTAATTTCCAAGATATTAATTGGAGGTCAGTTGACAAATTATTGTAATCGGCTTTCAGGAAATCGCGTGTAAGAAAACTAAATTGCAAGTTAGTATGTAAAGGATGATTTAAAATTGCTTTGAAGGTTAACGGGGGACGATATGAGTCGATCTGTACTATTGGATCTATAGAAATACAAACATCGTTACATTGAATGTTGGAAAAGATTAAATCTAGTTGTTCATCTAAGGAATTTGTAATATCATTAAATTGATTTAAGTTCAAAAAATTGAAGGAATCCGATATCATTGAGGCTTTTTCGTATACGTGTTGAAGATAGTTTAGTTTAGGATGAAGATATAAGTTGTTATTATCATTGCACCATGACATTCCCGGAAGATTATAGTCTCCCACGATTATAATTTGTCTATTTTGATTTGTTAATAACAGTTCGATATCTTCGCAATGTTTCTCATATAGATCAGATGGAGCTCTTGGTGGCAAATAAACTGTACCTACAATAATGTAATTATTTTTACTGATAACTGTAACAAAAAGATGCTCAACGTCTTGATTAACTATTGTATTCACAAAGCTATCGTATCTTTTATTAATGGCAATAAGAACTCCACCTCCTCTATCAAAATTACAAGTTGCGTAGTCTCTGTCTTTTCTATATATGTTGAAATTTTTCAAACCCAGTTCAGCATCGCAGAAATCTTTGTTGAGCCATGTTTCTGTCAAAATAATAACATCAGCGTTGTCTGATTGATGGTATGTGTCACGTAAATGGTGAAGTTTGGTCCGAAGTCCTCTCACATTCTGATAGTAGACACTGAGCGACGAAATCACTGCCTCCTGGTTGCGTTTTTTGGCATCTGGTTACTCTGCGTCACAATTTCCGGGAAACCATTTGATGATTTGATGATTTTTTTTCTCAGATCCGGGAATTGAGTTCAGGCGATCAACTTCCTGTTTATCAAATATGTTTATCAAATTTCAAAATAGGATCAAAAATAACTCGGAGATCGTTATATTCATATAGAGACTCGAGAATATGATTGTCAAGAGAATAACGATAAACTATTTGTGACCTACACCTGGAAAACCTCACTATTTTACATTTATCGATATTCGAGGATATTTTATTGAAATTACACCATATCATAAGTGAGTTAAAACATTCTTGAAGCTCACAACAGTCTTTCAATGACTTTATTTCTCTGTAAATTTTAAAATCATCGGCAAAAAGTAAGAAATTACAATCGGTCAAAGTAAACTTCAAGTCGTTTATAAATATTAAAAATAGAAGAGGCCCAAGGTGGGATCCTTGAGGAACACCAGAAGTTACATTTATGTCTCTCGAAACGTAGGTTTTATATTTGACATTCTGAATTCTGTTGGTAAGATAGTTTTTCAACCAATCCAAAAATTCCCCGTGAATACCAATATGATTTAATTTCACCAATAGTATATCAATATTAACTTTGTCGAACGCTTTAGCGAAGTCTGTATAAATGATATCAACTTGTGAATAGTTTTCAATTTTGTCAATTATATAATGTTGTAACTCTTAAAAGATTAATATTGTTGAACGCTTACTTCTAAATCCATGTTGTTTGTCTACCAAGATTGCATTCACAATTGTCGAAAGTTTCATTGTTATAATTGATTCGAATAACTTCGGAATTACACTCATTATTGATATTGCTCTATAATTTTTTATATTTGAACAATCATTGCTTTTATGAATTGGAATGATAAAACTTTTTTTCCAAATATCTGGTAAATAGCCAACTTTGAGGATTTAGAGAAAAGTGTATGAAGTGTAGGTGTAAGATTAATTGTGATAATTTTCTTTTGTAATTGTCAATTGTGATACTTTTCTTAATTACTTCTTGTTTTACTTTTCTAATAAAAAAAAAAGTAATGTTTCCTCATCAATTGGAATTGTATGAGAGACACCTGCGTGGTATTGCTGTATTTTTGAACACCAAAATCCTACTTGTCCTTGCAGTTGTCAAATTGCAAGCCGCGAAAACTACTAAATTCTTCCATCAAATTTCGTGCCAATAGCACCTATGATTTTGTTGTGACCCAGTCAGTTTTTAATTTTTTATTGCTTAAGGGGTTTCTTATCCCAAAACTTCTTTTAGGCAACATGTTAAATCGTAAGTAAGAATGTGCAAAAAACAACAACAAAAAAGCAATGAAGTTTTTATCTGCTCCAGTTGCTCAAATTTAACATAACAATCACAGAGATGAAGGAAATAGTTACAGATGTTAATTAAAATTCATTTTGACTCTTATACATATCACACATATCCTTTATTTAGTAGACATGTTCAAATTTAACATTTGTTGATATTAAAAAAATTCAAAAATATTGTTGGCTGGGCTATCCGGGACGAGCCGCGTCAAAGACATGGTGGCTGACGTTTCGGCCAGCGTGTTGTGGCCTTCTTCAGAGCGTACTGCTGTCAGATGGCTTTTTTTTTTTGTGTTTCCCCTCTCCAGTTGCCCTGGAGGGGCGGGAATTTATTTGCATCAGGAATACATAATACCTGCAGCCGATGAGGCTTTTGCAGGTTGTAAGGGCAGTATCTTAAACTAACTTATGCTAACTTAAAAACTAATTACATTTCCTCTTTGGGAATTGTTAGTTTTTTATTTAGTTATAATGATTTTCGGGTTAGTTCTCTATAATGTTCTTGTTTCTTCTTTTTTGTATATTTTCACACGCATTCATTCTTGGCTATTTACAATCACATTCATTCATTCATTTATACCCACAGCACTATTTACACTGCATTTTGATCGCCACGGCGCCGACTTTACTCAAGCGTCCGTGGCGATGAATGAAGCGTCCGCGACGTCTTCATTATCAGGCGACGCTGGCCTGGCGGAGCGCGTTTCCGCGCCGCCCGCGTGGCTTCCGGCATCCGTAAACGGCGGCCGCCTCCCACGCACTTGCTGCTGCACCCCCGCGTCGCAGAGCTCAGAGAGCTTGTGCGGGGGCAGTGCGCGGAAGGTGAAGGCGACGTGCTGTGGACCCTTTCTTCTGTGGAAGACCCTGTGCACGCCGCTGTTCGCCGCCTTGCCGGTCTCTCGCAGGATTCGCGGAGCGGACGGCCTCGGCGCCCTTGCGAGCGCCGTCTCCGCCCTCTTTTGTAGCTCCGCCGGGAACTGGTTGCGAACGCCTAAGATTCTGAAGACGTCAGCGTTTTTGGGTTGTCGGTCAGGTCTGGTAAAAGGCAAGTGCGGGCGCGCCGCGAGGCGCGCCGCTCTGTTCTCTGCTACCCGGATGGGGTGCAGAGTGGAGGGAGAAGCTGCCGCGAATACCTCACAAGCGTACGCCCACAAGGGACGCACGCAAGCTGTGAATAAGCGGCGCTTTAGAGGAATTGCTAAGTCGGGAGAACGGAGAAGAGGTTTCAAAAGGAGGGTGCGTGTTTTAATTTTGGCAGCGAGATACCGGGCGTGCGCATGCCAGCGAAGGCCGCTGTCAAGTAGCACGCCCAAATATCTCGCTTCGCTCCGCCAAGGTAGATGCGTGCCAGCCAAGCTCACCGTTTCATTGGGGTTAGCCCTCTTACGAGTGAAGTTGACGGCGACGCATTTCTCGAGGTTGAGAACGAGGCGTTTCCGACTTAGCCATTCAGGAAAGGCGGCGAGACAATCACTTAAGTATTTAACTGACTGCCTTCCGTTCGCCGATTTCGCGTAGTACGCGAAATCATCCGCGAACATCAGGAGCCCGCAGCGTTGAATACCAGTTCTTGTTTCAGCAGGAAGCGGCGCGTCATTCACGTATAAGCCGAAGAGGGTAGGAGAAAGAACACTCCCCTGAGGCACGCCTGCCTCGGCTCGTCTGAGGGACGAGTATACGTTATTGACGCGCACTTTGAACTGCCTGTCAGAGAGAAAACTCGCGATCAGTCTGACGTAGCAATCGCTCACTCCCGCCACCGCAAGGCACTCGAGCAAACCCGCATGCCACACAGAGTCGAAAGCCGATCGCATATCCAGAAAGACCACTGGCAGGTTCTGCCGTCTCTCGAGGGCGAGGCCGATCTCCGTGCAAAGCCGCGTAAGCTGCTGCGCGGAGCTGTGACCAGCTCGAAAGCCAAATTGTTCATCTCTGAGAAGATTGAGACGACGTATTTCCTGTTGCAAACGTGACAGGATCAGTTTCTCAAACGTTTTCCCTAGGATGGAGAGTAGACTAATAGGTCTATAGCTGCTCGGGAATAGTTTATTTTTGCCAGGTTTTGGTATTAGTGCGATGGTCGCAATCCTCCACGCCTTGGGAAAATAGCCACACGCCAGGCACGCATTCAGGAGCTCGAGTAAAAACTCGACTCCGCGCCCGCCCAGAGCGCGCAGCTGTGCTGCGGTGAGACCGTCCGGGCCAGCTGCCTTCCTCGCATTGAGGTGTTTTAGCTCAGCTCGAAGCTCCTCTCCCGTTACTCGGCGTGCAGAGGTGGGAGGGGGCAACTGGCCAATGATATTGCTGCTGACCGCACTCGCCACTGGCGCACCACCAACAGCGGTGGCAGCCAATGGCAGCGAGGCGGCGCCCGCTTCGAACGCGCGGAACTGCAACGCAAGCGAATTCGCAAAGATTTCGCTTTTTGTCGCGTCGTCCCACGCGTAAACGGGCCGAGGTGGTGGAGCGCCGAGCGCCCTCGTCCCGGCGTTGCTCTGAATCGGGCAATTTACTCCCGGTTTGCGGCCTAGCGCACGAGAAAGATCCCAAATGTGCCTCTCGTGGAGATTGCATTTCGAAATAGTATCAGACTATTGAGCAGCTCTCTCATCCCGTAGAGATGAACGGAATTCTCTGCTTAGATTGCGCGCCCGCTCTCCGTCAACGGGATCGCCATAGCGGCGATGAACTTTGACAGTTCTGCGCAATTCTCTTAAGATCCTTCTTTGCTCATCTGTGAGCTCAGGGCGAGAATTCTCTACACGCGTGACAATTGTATTTTGCTTGAAAGCCGATTTCAATGTTACAGTGAAGTGATTCACTGCTTCATCGATCTCGTCTTTCGTATTTACTGGTTTCTGCTCAAGCTGAGAATTCAGCTGTGTTGCGAAACCTGCCCAGTTCGTGTCACGGGTAGTTCGAAAACTAACTTGGCGTTTCGCTGCAAGGGACGCCACAACGCATGTTACTGGGTTATGATCGGAATCCAGTACGGCAATTGAGCGGGGAACCACACACTCAACGCCTTTCACAATCATAAAATCAATAACGCCCGGTTTCCTGTTTCGTACTTCCGGGAAATGCGTGGGGCTATTCGGTGCGCAGATCTCTACGCCCCGCCTTGTCGCTACAAGATTGGCAATTTTGTTGCCGTTTCTGTTTGCTCCGAGGCCGCCCCAAGTTCTATGTCTGGCGTTAAAGTCACCCAGAAGGATAACTTTGGAATTTAGTGCGAGAAGCGCATCAATTCCAGCCGGATCTAAGGTTTGGTCTGGGCAGTAGACGGATACGACTAATAGTCGGCCGTTTCCTACCCAGACGTACGCCCCGACCGCCTCTAGAGACGCCAGAGCAATAGCAGGGATTTCGGCTTCAAGCTGCGGCAGTTCTCGGCGCAGCGCGATTGCTACTCCGCCGCCTGGCCTCCCAGCGCGGTCTCGGCGATAAACAGCAAATCCCCGGAGTTTGAATTCGTGTTCATCACTGAGCCACGTTTCTTGTAAAGCCAAGATATCGAGTTGCAGTTCTTCTGCAAAATGTTCAATTTGCTGGGCTTTGAAGATTGCACTTCGCGCGTTCCAAGTGCAAGCGCGGAGAGGTGCTATTCGCTTGTCTACGTTCTGGTTTTGTCTAGACATTGTCGGGTATCATATTTAGGATTCGCTCAAACATCGCTAAGAACTGGCTCTTAGTGACTGTTTGGGCGGCAGCTGCGGGTGCAGTGGGCCGCGCTCCGGCCGCCCCGGAGGGCGGTGCGTTGGCCTCTGGGGGGCGTGCTGCGCCGAGGCGCTGCGCGACCTCGTTCCAGGCCGGCCCGCCGCTAGCGCCGAGTTTCTATTAGGAACTACTTGGCGTGAGGGTCCCTCGGTTCCTATTGCACGCGCGTCTGACAGACGCGGTGGCAACGTGCAATGGCTGCATCCTGTGAAGGATGCAGCGTGATGCTGCTTACAATTGCAGCAGACGGGCTTTAAATTAAAATTTCCGCGTTTGGGGCAATGCGCCGTTCCGCGTTTGTCGTCTCCTGCAGGGTGACCCTCGCCCGTGCAGAGGCGACAACGCACATCGTACTCGCAATTACGAGCGATGTGGCCCCATCGGCAGCATCGCATACAAAATCGAGGTCTGGCCCACTTTTCCCTTTGGACCTCGATTGCGAAAGATTCTATTTGCTTCAAGAGATAGATTTTACGCGACGCGGCGCTGTCACTGAGGGTGACAGCGAACGTTCCTGTGGGCACTTCCACCCGCCGCGTTTCGGTGCCTGTTGCACCATTGGCTACACCGGAATCGTGGTTTCTGGCGACCACGATTTCCTTCAACAGGCAGATTTGTCTTACTGCTTTGAGAGCGTAGCCGAGCTTCGTCAGCTCGTTTTCCACGTTCTCGGCGGTGTAGCCTTGCGGTAGCCCTCTGACAAATACTCTGAGGAGCTTTATAGAGTTCTCGGACGGAGGCGGGTGCGAATAACAAAATATCTTTTCGCTGCGAGCGTATCGCTCCGCCTCAGCGTATGCTACACGGTCAAAGGTGTGTATTTCATACACTGGTCGTCCGTTTCGGCTGGTGACCTTCGCAATGGTCGCCTTGTACCCCGTTCTGGGCCCAAGTTCTCTGCCGTGCTTCAAGACCTTGTCTGAGGTGATGCTCAGACGTATTTTGTACGGTCTCTTTGGTGGCCGTGAAGCGGCCGGTGGACGTGAGGCGTCCACCTGGAGGGCATCCGCGGGCGGAACCTGCGCGGAGGTTCCCGTCCCAGTGTTTCCGGCTGCGGGCCGACTGCGCTGGCTACCGGAGACGAGTTGCCAGCCGTCAGATTGCTCGTCACCTAGGGAAGGGTTGGCGGAGGATTGCCGACGCCCAGAATCTGTTGGCGCACTCACCGCACCGACGGAGCTTTCTTGTTCCCGCGGAAGAGCTGGTAGCGTAGCGGGCGCGTCAGGAGCCTGATTTGGCCCTCTCGTCGTCCTTCCCGCGCGTTTTCGCTTCTTCCGCTTTCTCGCCCCGCTGGAGGCGCTGTTGGGGCTTTGCTGCTCTGCCGGCTGCATTTTCTCCGGCTCTGAGGAGCCTTCGCGCTGGCAAGGGCGCTTTGCCGGTGGGGAGACGGTAGCGGGCGAGGCGCCCGCCGCGTTTCCCGGGTCGGGGGCCGGCGCTGATCCGGAGCTCGCGCGCTGTGGCGTTTGCTCTACGGCTGTCAGCGCCGCAATGTTGCCCTCCTCCTCAGCCAGCGGAGAGTTGGAGGGATGCTGGACGGTGGGGAACGCACCGGCCAAACCTGGCGAAGCATCGCTGACCGATCCGGGCAGCTCGCTGGGGGACGGGTTGATTTCGCCTCCACAGGGGCAGCTAGTGGCCGCTCCACTTGCAGCGCCACCAGGGGCGCCCTTGGGCTCAGTGCTGCTCTCGGTGGCCCCGTCGCTACGGCGTCGCTTCCCGGAGTGAGAGATAGAAGAGGCAGCGGGCGGCGAGAGGCGCTGCTCGAAAGAGTAAACGCGCTCGCGCACAGAGTGCTGCCTCACAGGTGTGCCGATCGGGAGATGGCGCTGCCCCCACGGGCCGTGATGGCGCCTGCAAGACCGCGTTCATCCCAGCGAGGAGCTCGCTGCCGGGCGCCAGTTGCGGGATTGCTCCCGCTCCGGCTTCCCGGAACGTTCCCCAGTAGGTCAGAAGGGCTTCTATATTGAGGGCGGCGAAGGAACAGATCACGCCTGCCGGGATACCGGCAAGCATCCCGGAGACGTCTGTGGCAGTTGTGGCTCGCTGGTTTGGCTGCTGCTTGGGTAGCAGCGGCTGTAGTTTCCGCGCCTGCGGCGGTTTGGGAGGTGGTGGTGGTGTGGGCGGCGTTGGTAAAATAAACTTCACATTGGCTCCTAGCGGGATATCTTCAGCACCAACTGCGATGACCTCCATGTCCGGAGTGGCTTGCTTCACCAGCTCCATTCCGTGGAGGTAAACCAGCTCGGTGCTGCATTTCCGTATTGGGGGCAGCGTCGACTTGGTCGAAATCGACCAGGTGACGCTGTCACTTAGGGAGCGCCTGTGCTCACGATGTGATAGTTCATCCCCCAACGACGAGCGCCGAGGGGTGGCGCCTGTCTCAATGGTAGACATGGGCTAGCGGTGCATTTTTGCTCAAGCCCCGCGAGAGCAGCGCTCAATCGCGGGGAAAAATCCTCGACCTCCGCTGCTTTCCCCCGCGGTTTTCCACTAAACGTCTCGTGAGAGCGTAGCTCAATCACAAGAGCGCCAGGTACTTGCCGTGAAGGGAAGACTGCGCGTGCTTTCCACGTAACACAACGTGGGAGCAGGGCTCGACCACGTGCGCCAGGTACTTGTCGCGCCGCAGCGGAGACCAAGTCGCAGGAGGAAGGCGTGACGAAAGTAATGAACGTCGATCTTCACTGCACGGGCTCGGCTCTGAGACCTGCTGCTGCGACCTGACCGTGTTTCATTTTATTACCGACTTCTAATATCCACACTTCAGATACGATGAACACTATTGCTTCCCAACAAAGAGAACGCCATTGGTCAGGAAGCCGACCAATGGGAGGCGGGCAGGTGGCGCGGGATTGGTGGAAAAAAGAACAGGGCCGAAGCGGGGTGTAGAGGCAAGATGGGATCACGGGGAAGGTGGCAATAGAAAGAGGGAGAAATACAGAAAAGGATAAGAACGAAAAAGGGAGAATTTTCACAAGGGGGGCCGCCTGAAGGGCAAGGAGCCATCGGCCGGACAGCGGCCGCGATGGAGGCCCGTCAAAGGTCGGACGTAAGGGGGGCGCCGGGTTGGCGGGCTGTGAAGGCCCGTTTCCAGGTGGTACTGAGGCGGAGGCCGTCATCACGGTTAAGGTTGATGGGTCTCCTAGATATTTCCAGGGCCTCTTTGATGACGCGTGGCCACCAGCGGTCCTCGGAGGTTATTGTGCGGGTCTTGTTGAACTCAATCAGGTGACCGGTTTCGGCAGCGTGTTGTGCTAAGGCCGATTTATGGGTGTTCTTTAGCCGGTCGTTGCGCATGTGTTCACGCATGCGCTCGTCTACAGAGCGACCCGTTTGGCCGATGTACACTAACCCACAACTGCACGGGATTCCGTCACGCGCCCCCACGGATGACGTCATCGCTGCGGTAGAAACTGCGATTCGGAGTCTGCCCGAAGATATTGCCGAAGACATAAAAAGGGACACATGCACCATCCTAGCCCGTTCCGCACCTCCACGTTGCAACATCCCCCGTGAAGAAAGGAGAGCCATAAGGGAGCTAAAACAGCGCGATGACATCGTCATTCTTCCCGCTGATAAAGGCAACGCTACGGTGGTCATGGAGAGCTCCGACTACCACAACAAGATGGTCGACATCCTCAGTGACGGTGATACCTACCAAAAACTGGAGAAGAATTGGCCAGAAAAGTCTCTCTGAGTGGCTCTTTTTCCTTATTGAGACTGTCGGTGTCGCTGATGAGGGCGGCTCGGTACGTGAGGGTAGTGAGAACTCCTCGTTTCGTGGCAGGGTGATGGTGCGAATCGGCGTGTAAATAGCGGTTGGTGTGGGTCGGCTTCCGGTACACGGAGTGGCCGAGGGTCCCGTCGGGTCGCCTGGAGATCAAGACGTCGAGGAAGGGGACCTGGCCGTGAAGTTCTGTTTCCATTGTGAAACGGATGCGGGGATGAATGCTGTTCAGGTGGGCCAGGAAAGTTTGTAGATTCTCTGAGCCGTGGGGCCAGATGACGAAGGTGTCATCGACATAGCGAAGCCAGAGCGTCGGTTTCAGAGGCGCGTTTTCCAGGGCCTGCTCTTCAAAGGCTCCCATAAAGAGGTTTGCCACCACAGGGGAGAGCGGCGAGCCCATGGCAGTACCGTCAATCTCCGCGTAGAACTCTTGTCGGTACTGGAAGAAGGTGGTGGACAGGCAGACCTCGCCGAGGTCTAGGCCGAGGTCGACCGCCGGTCCACCGCCAGCCAACGCCGCCACAGCAGCAGACGCAAGCGAAGAAGAGGAAGAGTTCACGCTCGTCCAACGACGCCGACGCCCACCCCCTATCTTTCTGTACGGGGTGGCGGACATTTTCGGGCTCCTCGAGGGCTTGAGATCGGCCTGCGGCGATGCCGAAATCACCGCGGAGGTGGCCGGCGACGCCGTCAGAATCCGGTGCGAGTCCCTCGGGGCGCATCGGGATGTTCTCGCCGCCTTGGACAAGAGAGACGTGGAGTACCACACGTACTCCACGGGAAACGCGAGAGTGCTGAGGTATGTCCTGAGGGGCATACCTCTGGAACTCTCGCTCAAAAGTCTGCATGATAACCTTCATTTGATCGGTTTTCAGGTGCAGAAATTAGAGCGGCTCATCAGCCAGCGGCCGGGTAGAAGGGGCAGACCGCTGCCGCTCATCATTGCCACGCTGCAGGACACGGAGCGCCACCGGGCGCTCCGCGAGGTAACCAGCATACGTGGGCTCCGCGTGCGCGTGGAGATGTATCGCCCGCCGCGCGGGCCCACGCAGTGCCACAACTGCCTGAATTTCGGGCACGTGGCACGGAACTGCAAGCGCCGCACGCGCTGCAAGAAGTGCGGGGAACTGCACGACGCCGCGCAGTGCCCGCTGGGTGAAAACCCAGCCATAGAAGAGCGCAAATGCGCTAATTGCTGCGGCGAACGCCACGGCGCAAAATACAAGGGATGCCCCGAGTATAAGCGCCATTGTTTCAGGGGAAACAAGGCGCAGCAGCAGCGGCAGGAGAGGCAGCAGCGGGACCGCCAGCGACGCGCCCGCATCCAAGAAAGGAGAGCGGCCGACACGCAGTCGGAGGCGTCGCGCTCTCCCTCGCGGGAGCGCGAGCCTTCGCGCCGCCGCAGCCCTACGCCCACGCCGCCACCGCGGCCTCAGCGTTCGCCCAGACGCGAACGCAAACGCGCGCAGCAGAAGCAGCGACGCCAGGAGCGGTCGTACGCCGCCGCCCTGGACCAACGCCCCCGCCCCACCCGGGAGCGCCAGCCGACGGCCGCCGACGTGGCGCGAGAGGAGCGCGCTGAGCACCTTGAGCGCTGCAGGCGGAAGGCGGAGAGCGTCCCTGTTCCCCCCTCCCTGAGCGAGCAGGAGCGCGTGTTACACCAGACGGTGGACGATCTCGCCCTAAACGGGATCGCCCCCGACGTGGTGATGACGGCGATTATGCGATCCGTCACCGGATGCGATCCGGCCGAGTGGGCGTCGATCATGCTTAAGTGTGTGATAACAATATTGCTTACGCATGCACACGACACCGCAGCGGCGGAAGCAACGGGGGAGGTACGCTCGTCCTTACCCGTACCAAATCCCACCCACCCTTAAATAATGGCTAGCTCCGTTTTTTACAGGAACAGCGGCACCGTTGCATTTTGGAACTGCAACGGCATCTGCTCGCGAGAGAAGCAGTCAGAGCTCCACAGCTTTCTCGCTCGGCACAATATATCTGTAATGATGTTGGGGGAGACATGGCTTAACCCACATCTCTCTTTAAATATTCCAGGATTCTTCTGCTACAGAAACGACAGGGCGGCGCAAGCAGGGAATACGACAGCCGCCAACAGAGGAGGCGGAACCGCCATCTTAATTAGACGCAGCATAAATCATTATGTTACAGCTCTTCCGCAGCTGCAGCACGCCGAGGCCACTGCTGTTGTCGTTCAGACGGAGCGAGGGCCGCTGCGTCTTGTATCTGTCTACGCGCGTCCAGATCGCTCCGCGGAAACGTGCGCCCTACTAGCTGCAGATATTGCAAAACTAGTAGAGGCTAACACAACACCAACACTTGTGGCTGGCGATTTTAATGCCAAACACACGGCATGGAGCTCCCGCATTACCTGCCCCCGCGGCCGTAAGCTAAAAGCAACTGCCGATGCAAACGGCTGCGAGATCTACGCACCTAATACGCCCACCTATTATCCCTATAAAACGAATTGCAAGCCCGATATTTTAGATATTGCGCTCTGCAAGAAACTACACTACCCTCCCACATTAACCACTATCCAAGAACTCTCCTCTGATCACTTCCCAGTGATGGCAGATATGAGGCGCGGCGGCCTAACTCTGTCGGCTGCACCCACGACGCAGAGGAGGCGCACGGACTGGAAGAAATTCCAGACGGAGCTGCAGCAGCGCTTACCCGATGCATCTGCCCTGTCAGGACCGAAGCAGATAGAGACTGGAGCAGAAAAATTCGCCGAAGCTGTGACTGACAGCCTCAACGCAGCAGCGGAGAAGCAGCGTTCCTCAAAAAAGGAGCAACCATTAACCCCTTATCTTGTCAATTTAATTTCCAGGAAAAACAGGGCGCGCAGATTGTGGCAGAGCACGCGACACCCAGCTGATAAGCGGGAGCTAAATCGATTGAAACGCAAGGTTGAAATCGAATTAGCGGATTACCGCAATCAGAAATGGGCGAAATTGTTATCAGGTCTCAAACCTGAAGATAATTCATTGTGGCGAGTTACTCGCATGCTTTCTAGGAAGCCGATAACGGTGCCGCCGCTTCAGACCAGCACAGGAGCACTCGCAGAATCGAATGAAGAGAAAGCGGAACTCCTAGCTAATGTTTTAGAAACTCAGTTTCAGCCGGTCCAGGAGGCGCCGCCAATACCGCACGTTGTCGAAGTACAACAAACGGTGATGGCGGCCTTGCACGCGCCAGCCGACGAGCCGAGTTTCGCAACAGAGGCTGAAGTAAAAGCGGCCATCTCGGAGCTGAAGAGCTGAAGAGCAGAAAAGCACCCGGCCCCGACGGCATCACTAACGACGTCCTGAAGCAGCTACCGCAGCAAGCCATAGTGTTTTTGGTCGCACTCTTTAATGCTATATTTGTGTTTCAGCATTTCCCGAGTCAGTGGAAACATGCGCACATTTTAACTTTTCACAAGCAGGGAAAAAATACCAAAAAGCCCGAGTCTTACAGGCCCATTAGCCTATTAAACACGGTCGGGAAGCTTTGTGAAAAACTAATGCAAAACAGAATATTAAAATTTGTTTCAGAAAACGCACTATTAAATAAGGAGCAGTTCGGCTTTCGCGCAGGGCATAGCACAACGCATCAGCTTGTGCGAATCACGGACCGCATAAGACGCAACTTCAATGAGCGCCGATTTACAGGTGGAGTTTTCCTCGATGTTGCCAGCGCCTTTGACAAGGTCTGGCACGTCGGCCTCCTCTACAAACTCCACTCCATGAACTTTCCTATGTACCTAATACACCTTATCTATTCATACCTGGCAGACAGAACGTTTCAAGTGACGCTTCTGAATGCCAAATCTACCCGCCACGCCGTAAGGGCCGGAGTGCCGCAGGGGAGCGTGATTGCTCCTACGCTCTTCAGTCTGTACGTGCGTGATATTCCCACCCACCCCCACACAGAGCTCGCCTTGTATGCAGACGATACGGCTGTAATAGCCACGTCCAAAAGTATCGAGCTCCTCCAGAAGTATTTGGATCAGCATTTGTTACAGATCCAGGAGTGGCTGAAACTGTGGCGGGTCAAAGTTAATGTGAGTAAGAGTGCAGCTGTGCTCTTCACACGGAGACTGAGATTCACGCGGCCGAGGCCACTCGCGCTATGCGGAGACGCGATTAATTGGACAAAAAATGTCAAATATTTAGGAGTAACGTTAGACAGCTCTTTGACATTTGCAATGCACATAGAAAACGTGCGACAGAAAGCGCGGCAGACCCGAGGCAGATTGCGAAGCTTGTTTCACAAGCGGAGCAAACTGTCAACGGCAAACTGCCTCACGCTTTATAGAGCAATAATTAGGCCGCAAATAGACTACGCATGCCCGAGTTGGGCAATTGCAGCAAATTCATATTTGAACAAACTGCAAGTAGTTCAAAACGAGTGTCTCAGGGCCGCCCTCTGCGCCCCTAGATTTGCTCGTATAGAAACTTTACATCGCGAAACTTCAATGCCACTGCTAATAACTCACATTAAAAATATAGTTAAAAACTTTTTTGAGAAAGCGGCTGACTCGGAAAATGATTTGATTTCCGCGGTCGCCTTGTACGAACCCGATCAAAGGGCGAAGTATAAGCGACCGAAACACTTTCTGGAGTAAGAGCAATCTGAAACAGAAGTGGGACTGAAACATAAATAACGCAGTATTAAAACACACGCAATGCGCGCGCCGGTAGGCTAAAGTCGTTTCTGACCTTTGTTTCTCTTTTTTTATGTTACAGGATAGGCCATAGATGCCCGTAAGGGTAGGAATGGTCACACCGCGGTGGCGTGAACGCGCATTGCACTTTTAGTGCGTTCACAAAACTGCACAAAGTTGAGAGAGAACGAAGTGTCACTGCCCTGAGGAAGCCTGCGATATGTCAGGCGAAACGTCGGCACCCCAGCCAACGACGCGGCGTCTCCCGGATAGCCGAGAATTCAAGGGGTATTTTGTCATGCTTCTATGTTATGAATTTGTGTTGTTCAGAAAATATTGTATTTGGAATTAGAAAACTCAGAAGTATTGCATTTGACTACAAGAAGAGATTTTTCAGACATACTGCAGCTAATTAATAAACATAAAATTTCGTCTTCGTTGCCATGAATATCATGGTTTTCTTGTATCAATGTTCTTTAATATATTGTCAATATTTTGAAATCATGTTAAATTAAAATTAAAGTGTGCTGTTGGATATGTATTGAGAATATGTTAAATAAACTATTTTATTGAAACATTTGTCATTTTTCAAAATCGGAAAGAATACCAACTCTTATATTTTGAGTGAATTAAAAAATGGCTATTTGAAACAAATGGTTGTAATTATAATTGAATGCATTGTCAAAAAGTATCCTATTTTATGATTGCTCTTTAGTTTTAATTATATGGTACTGTGATTGTAGAAATTCTTAATTCTGATAAAAGGTGAAATCACTGTTATTCATTATTTTATCATTCATTTATTTTTAGAAGATTCCTGCTGAGAAATATTAAGTTACTTTAATATTTTGTCATTCTCCCTGACAAATAAATACTCCATGCTGGTATCTATGTTGATTAAAAACCCTCTTGCTTATAATAACTGGGAGAATTTGTATATTTAAAAGAAGCTGTAGAATATGACACTAAAGGAGGGGGAGGTGTAGACATTAGTGGTTCAAATAATGGTACTTATTTTGGAATACTGAGTGTTGTATGATGTACTTTTTGTGCACCTGTGTATTATATATTGTTGCAATATATAAAACTCGTGTTAATCAAATGTTATTTTGTCACTTGTTCAACTCAAAAGATAAGCCCCTATTTGAAAATGAAGATATTATTTTCATACTGCCTCTTCCAAACGGTCATTTTTCAAAAATGAAAAGAAAAAAGAGAAAAGTAGTCTTGATTTGCATAGTAATGTAGTATGTGCCTTATTAATTCAAGTTTCTTTAAGTTTTATTCTAGTTTCCTATCATCTTCTGGCTCCTTAACTAAAACCTACCTTTTTTCTTAAGCACCATTTTAACTTCCCTTTCTCTTTGTTCTAACATTTGTTGTTTTGTATGTTCTAACATCAAATTTCCGCCTATTTCGTAAAAGTGCTGGTGGAGTTTTTTTGAGAACTTTTTCTAATTTTACATGTTTTATTTTGATTAGTGCTGCTATAGAAACTTGGTATTTAGTATTATTCTCAAATAACCACTTTTTTAAAAATTTCTTCTACTGATTTGCCAGGGCCGGATTTATGCATTTGCTGACAGTGCTGCAGCACAGGGCACTCCACCAAAAAGGGGCCTCCACCAAATAAAAAATTATTTTTTTTTTATTTTGGTCTATTTTTCTGCAAAAACTATTTAATTTCATTGTTATGTAGTAATTTGTATTTTTTTAAATTTAGATTTCATAATGCATTTTTAGTCTCAAGAATATCTACTTATTTAGTATGTATTCAAAGTTATGTATGATTTATTCAGTATTAAACGCACATAATCTAACCGAATATCGTGTTTCAAACATGATCACCGGTTTCGACTTGCTCTTTTGGCTAAGTTGATCTGATTTTATACTATGAATAACGTAACTTTTATTTTGATTAGATATATTTGAATTTGAAAGTTTATAAATGCAATAAATTTATTGAAACTTTACTTTTACTGAGATCGTATTTTATCTGACTTCATTTACTAATATGTGCCGATTAGCTTTAGTTCGAGGATATTCTTAAATTAAAGCTGCACTTCTAAAAATCTTCAAAGATGATTCTCAAAATTCTAAAACTCGTAGTGAAGCACAAGCTTTATATAACAAAATGAATATGTTAGAAATCGCAATTTATGCAGTATTTTGGAATTATGTCTTGAGCAGAGTAAATGACACAAATAAAGTACTTCAGAATTCCACGTTAGATTTGAATACTGCTGTTGCAGCTATTAAATCGTTGAGATTATTTATTCAAGAAAGGCGCGACAGTTTTGAATATTATGAAAAATTAGGAATGGAAAAATCTGGGACAACAGAGTATGTAATGCGTAGAAAAGGACAACGGAATGTTCGTTTGGTTCCATTAGATAATGGAAATTCTGCAAACGTTCAGTTAACAGCTGCTGAAGAATTTCGAGTGAAAAGTTACCTTCCAGTAATTGACCAGTTTTTAGTTTCTTTAGATCAATGTGTCTCTGCGTATGAAATAATTTCTTCTCGGTTTGGTTTTTTATCAAAATTAGGCAACCTTAGTTCAGATGAAATAATCAAGCACGCAACAAACCTTAGTAAAATTTATGTAGACGACGTCGATGAAAATCTTGGAATTGAGTTGATCCAATTCAAAGAATTCATTAACCAATTCATACAAGATGAGGAATCTAAAAGCGCCTTAAGTCGGGAACATTTTATGTATAACTTAATAATTGAGAAGGGAATACAAGACGCGTTTCCGAATGTAGAAATTATTTTAAGAATTTATCTTGTGTTAATGATAACAAATTGTACAATGGAAAGATCATTTTCAAAATTAAAACTTCTAAAAAATAGATTGAGAACTAGTATGACAGAAGAACGACTTAATTATCTTCTATTTTGAACATCAATTTTGATATTCGAAAAGAATTATCTTTCGACGATGTAATTGAAGAGTTTGCTTACAGAAAAGCAAGAAAAGTTCCTGTAGTTTAGTTATTATAATTAAGTTGTAATGTGTTGTAAATATTCGGTTTATAAATAAAATATTGTACGCAAAAATTAATTGCAAAAAAAATTTTTTTAATTAAACATATTTGACACATAGATTTTATTTTGTCAGCCGCCAACTGCATATAATATATATGGGGGGGGGGGGGGGGGGCCTCCACCAAAAATCAGCACATGGGCACCCACCAAGTTAAATCCGGCCCTGTGATTTGCACTTATTTTGAAGCACACAGTGCAGTAGACTTGCATTTATTGAAAGTAATTGTGATGAAGATTGCCTCATAAAGAACTAGTGGTGCCACAACAGCACAGACTGCCTTGCATTATTTGTAATGGCAACACTATTATAATACTATAAGCGTTTCCAACCAGCAAATCATTTTCTCCACATTGGGATTAAAACTCAGGTCCTTAAAATTAACAAGCCAGTCACGTTACATCTAAATCTTCAGCCTCGCAGCTAAAGTCAACCTTTGTGTTGCATAAAAAATGTTGAACATTTGCACTTGCAATTTCCAGAAATTTTCATTGACAATATTTCAAAATAGAGTTTTAAAAGACATATTTCATTAAGGGAAAACATCATTAATGCCATTTTACTGTGTTCATTTTTTATTACAATTTTTGAAAATACAAAGTGTTAGCCGAAAATGGGATGTGCCATTATTTTTAGAGCCAGCTAGCTTGAGAGTCAAGTGTTAGAGCAAAGCCAAGGAAAAAGTTTGAAGAAAAAGTTAGGATTCATTTTTGAGATAGTTTAACAATGCCTATATTTGCAAGGAAAATTCAGTGAAAACTACTAATATTTTCGAAAAATTGTACATGACCATTTTTCAAGACCTTTGGACAACAGATCTCGTGAAGGAAAAGGTCTCTTAAATATTGTTATAGAATTTTGAACTTTTGCAATTTTCAAAAATTTAGAGATTTCAAAAAAAAAAAAGGGAGAGACCACCAAGTGTCCTTTATACTATCCAAGGAAAAAGTTGAATAAGAAAGATATGGAGTAGTTTTTGAGAAAATGTTGAGGTATTAAAAGTTCCCCTCAAAAAATTGAAATATACATTTCAGTGTCACAGATCCTAAAGTTCTTTCCAATTGGGGAATATGAATTTTGGAGAAAATCATGTAAATGTGTGCACAAGTATGGGGTGAACAAAGGACACGGAAGAGGCAGGAAATATCGTGGTCTTTAGCTCGTTTGTTAGGTTACTGCAGTGGAATTTGCTTAGTGTTGATCGGAGAAACCACAGAAAACTGCTGATCAGAACAGGCGGCCACTAGAATTCACCTCTAGACAGCAGCTGAATTCGACCCAGCTATGCACCAGTCAGAGGTACTGCAGTGACATCAGTTGATGCCCTGAAGTACCTTTGCAGGAACAGACCAGTTCACTATTAATGAGAGAATATCAATAAATTTTTGCAATTTCTCAAGTACCTAAATTCACGTTATGCGTTACATCCTTTCCAAATTCATGATTATTTGGTATCAATAAACACCTGAGATAGTCCACATTGTGTACATATAAGGAAAGCTGCGAGAAAATTTGCTATTCCTAGACTCAACAGATTTTAGTAATTGTTTGGTTCTTTCTGTCTATAATAACCATAGAATTAATTTTTTTCAGACTATAATATACAATTTCAGAGACTTCATTGTTAATGTCATCCACGAAAACATCTTTTTCAACGAAAATAAGATTATGTTCGTCCTTACTCAGGCGCGGATCCAAGGGTGAGGGAAATTTTTCAGCTACTATTAATTTTAACTTTTCACGAAGCTTTCAAGAAAAAATATTTTCGGATTGTCATTAAAACAAATAAAATATTATCGCAGCATGAGCGGAGTGTAGACTGCGACGTGTTACAAAATCTGTAATATAAAAATTTGACGAAAAAATGAATTTCCCCTCCCAAATCTCGTCTCTGGATCCGCTCCCTGCACGCATCAAAAATTTACATCTTCTCATAGTCATTGACTAAAAAATCCAGATACTTTTGTTCCGATTATTTTAAAACAATCTGAATCCCTTACAAAGGTTTGTAGAAATATAACTAGTAAAATGTAGGTGGCGTAAATGTAAGAGTACCTATATGTAAAAATTAAAATGGATGTATCAACCCTTGATGCGCAGAGGGACACCGGAGTCTCAAAAACTAAATATTGCAACGAAACAATCAATATACAGTGAAATGATATCGATGTAATCAGTAGTAAACATCTTAGAAATACCAGCAATTATCAAAGATTGAAAAATATCTCCATAACAATGTGTTTCTATAAGTTTGTGTGCACGACTTCCAATAGATCACAACGATCTACAACAAAGTAATGATATTTACTGAATCCAAAATATTAGTTGGAAACGTTTAAAACAACAATGTGTATTTATAAAGCAAAAATTTATAAAAACAAATTCAATGAGTATTTATAAAGCTGCATTGTGGAATGAAAAATAGAGAGATGCATTTGTACACTCTTGGAAACAAAGTTTCGCGTCGAAAATGCCTTGGCGCGATAGGTTGATGTCTCTGGACATCCCTGCTTGCCGACAGCTCTATCTACCGTTTATTTCCGAAACTACGTTCTGTAGATCGTGCTGTGAAGATTTAATTTATCTTATTGGAGAAAGTTTAAAATATTTTAATCCATTGAGTGCAAATTAGTTGTAGCACTAAGGAAAAAGACTTTCGTGATTCCTGCCAGTAAAACTCAACTGACATAAATTTTTGTAGACGTAATGTTTCTTTTAAGTTTCGTTAATATAAAATGTGTTAGTATAAGAGGAGGGGGACAAGAGCGCAGAATGGCTCAGTATCAAAGTGCTGTCCTAGCACTCGTGAAGTTGCGAGTTCCGTTCCCACCCTACATAGATATTTTATCCATTCTACAGTGCAATAAAATCCACTAAATTATAACATTATACATTTGTCGTGACAATTTTATGCATAAAACGGTGAAAATTCGCTGTCGCGAAGAATGCGAATATTTCAATTGTGAAGAAATTAGAAAATTGATCCATTGTATTAAAAATTAAAATTTGTGCATTATGTAGTGTGGAGATAACAATAATATATGTTAGTCCTGTACCGCTCGAGCATTTTTATAACGATTTCGTTATCGCAGCGGTGTTTGGACCGCCCGTAACGTTTTGGAGATTTCTAAAAGTTTTCAGCCAGCATGAGCAGGATCAATAACACCAAAACATTACATAAATATTTTATTTGAAAACAAAGCCAAAAGTCCCCAACTCACGTGGAACACTCAAAATATGTAAAAAGTAAATGGTGGCCGATAACACTTAATTCAGGGGTCTAGTTTGAAAATGGGACTTCTCCACTCCAGTCTGTTTTGAGAAAAACAAAAAAATGTCATATCATTTGTTTAAAACATTCTCATGCTAAATGTTTGTGATTAATTCCCTTGGCTAGTGAAAGTCAAAACAATAGAATATGATAATTTAGGAATGTCTAGTTATTACGAAGAAAGTTGAGCTAAAAATTTAAAAAAGACTAATTTTGAAATTTAATTTAAGTATTTTTGTATTTTTTGTGAAAACGTATTTTTGGTGAAAAAAAACTTGTTTTCATTAAGTATTTTTACAATAGTGTTATTTATTTCATTTCGATTTCAATATATCATGTGAAATTTTTTATCAAATATGAAGATCAGCAGACCGTAACTGCTGACATTCACAACACTAATCATTTTCAGTATCACCTTTATCAATGCTTAGGCCAGTTTGATTTCTACAGAATTATACATGTTCTGGACTGGAAAGATCGTACTGTTCAACGAAATGAAGAGTATGGAAAGATCGCGTTCTGATATTAACACATTATTATTCATAACGCGATCTTTCCATGATCTTCAGGAGCTCTCTGGAGTGAACAAAAAACGCATTTTGTTACAAATCATTTTATAAAACGACGCGTAATTGCAACGGACCCCTATTGAAAGCAGTATATAATTTTTCACCACTGGTGAAAATGTTGCGTTTTGAAACTAGACCTCTCAATTCGCTGATTCTCGATATATTAGAACAATTTTGCATTTATTTTAGTAGAATTGACATTTGATGCATTCGGAGATAACGCTCGGGCATTGCCTGCATCCGTTCGTCATTCGTATTAGTTCCGTGAAAGGAAACAATCTGAATATGTTTTCCGCACCCAATACGGAGGCAGGTATTATAAATAACATCAAGCGACATGAGATATCTTCAGTATTCTTCTAAATGCTTTGAATCCTGTAATAATGCAAAGCCAACTTCTTAGATAAATGAACTAATAATAATAATAATAATAATAATAATAATAATAATAATAATAATAATAACAACAACATACATTTGAGGAAATTAGAGTATAAATATTGGTGAAATATAGGATTGAACAAAAATGCCTAAATTTTTTTGCGCTGGCCAGTGTTAAGAAGCCGCGCCACAAGTCTTAAGACTGTTCCTGCAAGTCGCTCCTGAACTATTGAATGCAATCACACTCTAACACGAAATTTGAAAAAAGGCACTATGCGATAAGTATATATGTCCCTAATAATACCAGAGCACTGTCACTGGCTAAACACAGTTGACAGATTTTTCAGACAAGTGTTCAGAAAGCGATCCAAATACCGCTCGCGTGCGCGATGCATAGGTAAATCAAGAAGAAAATGAACTTTAATGTATTGCTCTATTATTTTTACTTTTAAAAAAATAATGATTTTTATCTCGTAGAGCGTCAAAACTGACCATGAAAATGCGCTCGTAAAATAAAAAAATCACCATCAATAGGAAGACAAGAAAAGATACATCAGGAAGGCAATCACGCATCAAGAAGGAATTCTAGCAACTCGAATTAATTTCCAATTTGTTCATTAGGATAAGTTCAATTGTTGTGGGGCAAAAGTATATTCAAAATTTAAACTAAAACAAACCTTATTTTTTTGCCGGGGGATGCACAAACTACATTATTCTTTTTTATTTGTTATCTGTTCAACAGTTGTGTGTTCAACAGGGAGTCTCACCAACTACGGGCCATCCCCATAACTTCTAAACGGTTCACGATATCGAAATGTAGTTTTCGCCCAACAATGTGAAATTACGAGGTAAGTAATGTGCCTTAGAAATATTGTTCAAAATATTGTTAGTTTCCGAGAAATTTAATAATCTTTAATTTTTGAAATGGAACCAAGTATTTATCTAACTAGCAATAGATAGATCATAAATAGACGAATGCAATGTAACACATGTTAAAGCTTTGATAGTATTTTGAGAAGAAAAATATACTTTCCGCCACGTGATTTTAAATGAAATATATAAGATTTCAACTGTAAATATACAACCCTTTCAACTGTCTCCTTTTGGGAAGGTTGCCTTCGTGGTGCGGGCACTTTTACGGGGAGAGGGGAGAGGCCGCGAAGGTCACGTTCGCCAAAAGCGATAATGGCGACGGCAACTACAGAACAAAGTGCACGTTTAATTGAAAATCTCAGTCCATAAACTATAATTTTATGCACAAAACACAATCAAAATATTAGCAATGTTACAGCATTGCATTCCTCTTTTTAAGATCTATCTATTGCTAGTGAGAAAAATACATGGTTCTATTTAAAAATCAAAGATGATTATATTTGTCAAAAACTAAAAATATTTCAAACAATATCTCTACACCATATTACTTGCTGCATGATTCCGCATAGTTGAGTGAAAATGTAAGCCGATATCGGGAACCGTTTAGAAGTTATGAGGGTTGCCCGTAGTTGGTAGGACTCCCTGCATGCAAGCAATATATATGTATTTCAAAAATTCGTGTTTTAATTCCGTTCGATAGAAGACATGCATTTTTCAACATTATTTGTAATTATCGAAATATGTTGGAGACATTTCAAACGTTCCGAAATTTGGCCCAATAATATTTATGTAACTAATTAAGTTACAAAAGTGCTTGTTAGGCTCATTGGTAGAATCGTTTCTTTCTGAACTCTATGCAGCAGGATCGAATCCAGTGCGTGTCCGTTTGTTTTTTGTTGTTTTTTTTCTTATCCGTGATTTTTTTGTCAAATGAACTGTATTACAGTACTCTCTCTATTGTGTCAATAAAGTATTATTTTGATTTTAAAACAAAATAACTCTGAAAAGGGCTCTTTATCTTTCTATGAATAATTGTTTTTAATTCTCCAAATTACATATTTGTTAAAATTTTATTCTATTTTTCACATTAATTGTTTATTTATAAATATCTTATTCTAGAAAATGTAAGGAATACATTAATAAGGAATCCAACCCCCCCCCAGATTCTACGACCATTCTCATCCTACGTGTGAGAGAATCCACAAGTCTCGCCGCATAGTTTTCACTGTGAGCGACCTCCTCCCAGGCTTCATGGATTATTTGCCAGAGCGCATCGGCATTGTTAGGTTCCGGATCTGGCCAGTTTTCGGCCATGGTGCGTCTTGTCTCTGCCCAAACATTTTCAATAGGGTTCAGATCTGGTGCACCTGGTGGCCAGTCAACAACCTGAATATCTTGTTTCTCCGCAAAAAACGATTGAACCAAAGCCGACTTATAAATCGGTGATTGGCTCTGTTGGAATTGAATTATCCCCATGGACGCAATTGCCTTACTGATGGAATCATGATATCTCTCAGTATGTGGATGTACTGATGAGCATTTAAGTGGTCTTGGATTCTATGGATCATTCCAATCCCACGAGATGACATCGAGCCCCAAACGACTACTGAGAAACGACCTGACCTGGGGACTTGCTTTACGTACCGAGAATCATAGCGGTTTCCTTGGGGCCTAAAAACGCGAACGGGACCATCATTTGCGGAGGAGAATATACTCTCATCAGAGAAAATGATATCAGCCCAGTCTCGATGTTTTTTTCCTCCGCAAATGCCAGCTGATAGAGCTGGTGTTCTTCTGTTAGCTTCGGTTTTCGAGCTGCATTTCTGGATCGCAGACCAGCCTCCAAAAGTCTGTTGCGTATTGTTCTGGAGCATCCAGGAAATCTGGTTGTTCTTAGCAGTTGTGAAGAAGTTCGGAAAGGGTTTTCCACCGCTGCTTGTATCAAAACTTCATCTAGGTCAGCATTTTAAGTACGCCAAAGCCCCGTTCCTAGTTACCTCCCGGATTCTCCCGTCTCTCGATAACGTTTAAGCCAGTATTGCGCTGTTCTTGCCCCAACGCCATACCGACTCGCCGCCTCTGAAACAGAGAGGTGACCCTCTTCTACTAATGCGATAACTCGCTTTCGTGTGGCTTGGATATGGTGAGCAATGTCGAAAAATGAATGCGGAGTAGTTCAATTTGCGTAGCCGCGATTTTTCTTTTCTTACCAAGTGGCAACGCTGCAGAGCCCTTTATCTCCTTTTGACCTGCTTTCGAAAACACGGATGTGCTGCGAAGGTCAGATTCAAGTCGGAAGTACCGTGAGGCTTACGAGAGAAAATCGATAATCTCTCTCAACAAAAGAAAGATTTTATTCCACTGTCTTATGAACGAGAATATTGTAGCAACCAAAATGACATCGCTAATATGGCTAATTGGCAGTCTGATGTTCAACTAGAAGCAGTCATATTTTGCGTTAATTTTTGGTAGAAATTGTTTTTGAAATGAAAAAAATCGCTATTTTCTGCCATTATTTGTTTGTTACTTTCTTTGTTATTTACAATCTGTATTATATTTTTTGTGCATAAAAAACGTTCAATACACATAATGGATTTCTACTTACATCTGAAATAGATGTTTGTATGATATTGTAATGAACTTCAATAGCATGACAAACTTTAGGAATATTTTCCCTTTAAAATTCGTTTTTGGCAAATTGTATTTTGAATTTTTTTTACTTTACAGCTACGAAATCTCAATACCCACATAACTAAGGCCTCCCACATGAGGGCAAGGGATCTCAGAAATATTCATCATCAGAATCAATGAGCCACATTTATCATCAAAACCATTTTATTTACTTCAGTGTAGACATTGGATTTCAAAGCCTTGTCACACTAAGAATTATTGTAATTACAGAACATAAACAGTTCCATCATCTTTATTCACATTATATATCATAAGGGAGTCTATGCACAGAATCTTTTAAAATATATTTATATATAGTAGTATAGTAGAAATAAAAGTTATATCAAAGCAAACAAGAGATGTCAAAACGGGATTTAATGAATTATTTACAGATACAAACCCAAGTCACATTTTCTTGTCAGTATATCACTATAATTTAGTGATATTGTTAAACGAATTGTCTTTCCGAGCTTTTAGGAGTTCCATTTCATGGTTTTATTCGAGTAAAAATGAAAATAATACGCAATATTTTAATGTTCTTTTTATTCGCAATTTAAGATTATTATCTATAAGATTATAGAAGCTTATTTTATTTTGGTCTCTTACGAGTATTACCGCTTTTTGAGAATTGCTTGTTTGCATATCTTATTCGCAATCGAGAATTTTGCTTAAATTATGCATAACATTGACACGACATATATAGCATGTTGTAATTTAGTGGATTATATGGCACTGTAGAATTGATAAAATATCTACGTAGACTGGGAACCGAACCCGCTACTTCACGAGTTCTATAACACCACTTCGACACTGAGCCATTCTTTCGCCCTTCTAATACTCCTCTTATAACAACACATTTTATATTAACGAAACTTTAAAGCAAAATCACGTTTACCAAAGTTAATGTCAGTTCTGTTTTACTGGCAGGAATCACGAAAGTCTTTTTCCTCTGTACTGTTACTATTTAGCTCTCAACGGTCATTAAAGTATTTAATACGCTCTCTAATAAAATAAATTTAATTATAGTTCGATCTACAGAACGTAGTTTCGAAAATAAACGTTAGATAGCGCTGTCGGCAAGTAGGGATGTCCAGCGCCGTCAACCTCTCGGGCCAAGGCATTTTCGACGCGAAATTTTATGTTTCCAAGAGTGTACATGGGTACATGCTTATGTGCGCGTACACACACTACAGGTGTCTTAATAAATGTTACAGACTTCTAGT